>VUQS01008335.1:19409-36253 GCA_015108495.1 Heterochromis multidens
AAACCCCAAAAAAAAAAAAAAAAAAAAAAAAAGTCCCCAACTGGTGACTTTTTTGTGTTTCAGAGATTTTTTTTTTTTTTTTTGGCTGGGCAGTATTGGTAAGAGCCTTTCATTAAATTGGAGCTCTAGGTTCAGCAATGTTATATGCCAAAAAAAATGAGGTCAGCTGATTACCTGAATATACCTAATGTTTTTTCATTAATGGATTTTTTTCTTTCCTGATGGCACAGGTATATTCCAAGATGACAATGCCAGGATTCATTGGGCTCAAATTGTGAAAAAGTGGTTCACGGAGCATGAGACATCACTTTCACATGTGGATTGGTCACCATAGGGTCCAGACCTTATAACCCCATTGAGAATCTTTGGGATGTGCTGGAGAAGACTTTAGCTGTTTTCCTATCATAAACAAGACGAGGTGGGAAATTAATGCAACTCTGCTCAGAAATAAATGTGCAATGGCGATGCATAAGCTTATTGAAACAACGCCACGGTTAATCTATGCCGTCACCAAAGCTAAAGGTGGTTCAAGGAAATATTAGAGTGCGTGACTGTTTTTTTTTTTTTTTGGCCAGGCAGTGTGTACTTTATGTAAAACGTTTGTCAGTGTGTTAATGGTGTAACAGCAGCAACCTCACAAAACACTTATAAATGCAACATTTTTTAAAATTAGAAGCAGTGCGGCGTGTTTGGCTGCTTTAGCACTGAGGCTGTCCTCAGTGAAGCCTCCCAGCACCAGTGTGAATTTCATTTTTCTAAGGAAACAAAACAAAAATCAAATTATACTGGGCTGTTGCCAAGTTTAATGTGAAAGATTTATTTATTTCAGTAGCTTTGAGTTGGTTAAAGCAAAGTTGTTCTAGAAGCATGTCTTGACACTTGGCAGCCAACTTGGCAATGCTTCAGGGCAGTGATTTGGGCAGTTATTTTAAAGCTCTTATGTAAAAGGGAGAGGCAACAGCCTCATTAATTTTAACGGTCACCGAGACACATACAGTCATCTGTCCAATCTAATAAAAAAAAAAAGAAAAGCTGAAAGTCAGGTGACTTTGCATCAAAATAAGTTTTATAAAGGTTAAATACACACTGCAACTTAAGAAAACACCAGCAAATAGAAAAATGCTGCAAAAGCTCACAAAAAAAAAAAAAAAAACCTCACAAAACACGACTGAAGTGTTTTTGGGGAGACAATAATGGGATGGAACAGCTGTGGAACTGACAAGCTAATAGTAAACAGCTAATAGCAAAAATGTATCTACAGTATTATATGAATCATGAGATTAAAACACACATTACCTGCATCTTTTTCTCCCTCACAACACTGATGAATCCTCCTCTTCTTTTAAGCGTGTCTCAGTGCAATCCTTCCCATGTTTTGGTTTCTGTCACTTCTGCAGCTGTTCGGTCACATTATTGTCTCCCCAAAAACACTTCCATTGTGTTTTGTGAGATTTAGTTTGTTTTTACTTATATTGTGTTTTATTCAACTTCTGTTGTGTTTTGTGTGCTTTTGCAGCTTTTTTCTGTTTGCTGGTGTTTCTTAAGTTGCAGTGCATTTGACCTCTCTGGGCCACCATAGTTAAAGCTTTTTTTCTGCAAGTCATAGTTTTACTATGCAAGTGCAAAGTTACCCAACATTACGGCTTTATTGATGGCTCAATCCAGAATTTTAACATGATCAACGTCGCTGGCTCCTTCCACCAGAGTAGTCAGAAACAGCCATAACCACTCGTATTGATGAGCAGTATCAGTTTTTATAAAAGTATTAGTAAATTCCTAATAATAGCCTTCCCATCCCTAGTCACTGATCATTTTTCTGTGTAGGGTACTGAACCAGTGGCATTAGACCATCAAGCAAGAATTAGGAAAGGCCAAATCAAGAGAGGAAAGTCAGGCTGCTCAGGCAGCCACAGCTTATAGATTGCACAATACAATGCAGTGAGACTGCAGATGTGAATATGTCTGTCTGAGGAGAGGGTGGGCTTGAGCAGGGTGACAGAGAAAAAGATAGATGGAGAGAGAAATCAGATGAGACTAGTCAGAAATACTCAAGCTCTCTTCCAGTGATCGGCACACTACCTCAGCCTGACAGAATCATTTTCAAAACCAATGTGTCCCAATATGCCAATGTGCATTATCAGCCGCTGCCTGTTTGAGTATCAGCCCTGCTCTTCTAATAAAATCCATCCCAGAGGCTTTTAAGAATCACACATTTACTTTAAACACTGCTCTCCTTTCTTTAATTACCCTGTCCTGTGACCGAACTGTCACAAACATAATTTAGTTCTGCTCCACACCGTGTTCTGAAAGCCAGAGTTATCACTTCTTGAGCCAACATGACATCTCCCTTTGTTCATGCTCTGTGATTGCATTATTCACAGTACCTTGGAGAATGTCTTTTTTTGCACTGAATTGGTAGTGTTATTTTGGTCCAGATGACTCAATTATGCATGAGGCTTTATTTTCAGTGTTTGCTCCATGGGTTCGAGTAAGGACAGGCTGTTACAATCGGAAAGCATACAAAGAACTGACAGCACCAATGCCTCATTAAACCACTCCAGTGTTTCCAGAGAAATACCAAACAGAAACAAGTGTAAACTGCCCAAGGAACAGTTTCACCCATTTAGTTCTTAGTTCATTAATTGTGTTATTAGTCGAGTACATACAGTAAACCATAAAGCTGCTCACTTTCATACTCTTAATCACCAGCAGCATTGTACAAACACTACTGGAAACCAGCTTTACTATGTAACTCAGCCCAGATGGATCCAGTTTAAACCAAATCTACAAGTGCTGATGGGAATAAAATGAAAAGTTAAAAGTTGCTACCCTCCTAATCCATTAATGATCCACTGCTTTGCAGCACTCCTTTAATGACTTGCATTGCAAATCTCAAGACCTGTTTTCTGAAAGACAGAAACTTTTTTTTTTTTCTGGAAAAGGTTTCACTTCAGTGACAATTGCAAAGGAATGCAATTTTGCCGTGAACAACCTGTCACTGTTGTTGCCTCTTTTACCTCCAAGTAAGACAGGTAGGTTGTTATTTTGCATTTTGTTTTGTTTTTTTCTTGTGCACTCCTTTCAGAACACTGTCATGCAATAGATTCAAAGTTACCAAAGTAGAAATTTAAAGTAGAGATTTAGGTCATAGTTGTTCTTTGCATTTATATCTCATTCTCTGGAAATAATAGAGAACATTTGCAAATTTAGCCTGTTAGATCAACAAGGGTTACTCAAGCACCATTAAGGGCGCGCTGCTTAATTTCAGCAGTGCCATAGGGGCATGCTAATGCATATTTATATCTGGAAGCTTCCCAGTTGAGCTGTAGTCATTTCCTATTAGGCACCCTGCAACATCGCTGCGACAATAAGGTTGCACATAGATGAGGATGCTGTCTTTACCACACTGACCTCTTTATTTAATGTTTGCGATGGAAAGGACATGCTGTTGTGCATTTCCAACGGTGTGTGGTTCCTTTGAAGATAAAAAAAAATATTTTAAATTAAAAAAAAAAAAGATGCCACACTTCAAACTGATTTTCAATTGTTGCCTAGCAACAACAAGAGCCAAGACCAGGACTTCCTCTTCCTGGAGCTGTTATCTTAAAAACAGGGCCCCTGGTGGACAGCAAATCTTCATGTGTTAACTCAAGAAATTTTTAGCTGTCAAGGGATTAAATACACCTCTTTCATATCAACCAGGGAATTGCCATTTGGGATTTGGCAACATTTGGTCGTGAACTGTTTTTTAAAATCCTCATCTTTCGAGGACAGTGACTACTTGGTCAAGATTTTAAAGCTTTTTGGTCATTTGAAAATGATCTCAGATGCAACATCTTTCCACTACAGCCAGCAAAGCCTTATCAGCAGGACACTGCTGCAACATTATGCATGTATTATCCTCCATGTCACGAAACACTGAGATCAGAGCTCTGTATCAGTATGTAATCAGATCAGTGACACGCCTTAGCCCTCAGCTGTCGAACAAGCTGCTGATGGAACTAATGATATTAGCACTACAGTATTTTATGAGTTTCACTGTCTTCTGTCTTTGTCAAATTTTAACTTGCCATCTCAAATCGTTTTCTCCGCTGTCGTTAACACAGATGGAACGAGTCAGGTAGCTGTACTTCCTCAATAACAAACACAACTTGGTATGCATCTGGTACATCTGTTGCACCATAGACTGAATTTAGAAGATGAACTTGGGCTCTGAGTCGGAAAAGTGAAGCCGATGCTGCTCCTCTGGTATCAAAAAGACATCTGGTTGTTTAGAAGTCTATGGGAAAATGGCCCTCAGCTCCCTTGCTGTAAACACTTCAGTAAAGACTTTCCTGATGGTTCTATGGTCTCAACCACTCAGTTCAAATCTAATGAAATACAATATAAAGTTGATTTTGCAAACTATGGTCCCCATTAGAGTGAAAAATGAAGATAATGAGCCTAAGCATAACCTGCTGACTGTAGCATTTGACCATGATTGTTATGCTAGCTGCCACATTTCTAGTTGAGCCTCTAACCTCACATCATCCTTCTACATTAAAGACAGCAATTTGACACACATAAATACCAAACTATGGCATGCTTGATAATTGTTTGGTGGTCACTCCCTTCCACTATAACAGGGGTGGACAATTAATTTTCCAGAGGAGCCACATGAAACTGGGACTGTTGTGGAGGGCTACACCACTAAACTGAACTCAATATTATTTTTATCTCTTTATAAGCTTATTGGTGGGGCACTCCACAACAGTCCCAGTTTGTCATGTGGCCCCTTGGGAAAACTAATTGCCCATCCTGGATCTATAAAATAGTGACTACAAGGGGTGTGAAGCATCCAGAGTTTTCCTTACTATCTGGGAACTTACAGAAAACTGCTAGTAGCTGCAATTGTCAGTGTGAAAGCATTTATGCAAACAGAACAGCAGGTTTAGATACAAAAGTATGCATTTTGAGGTACAGCATAATAGTCTAAAGCCTTGCTAGAAGGTCTTAAAGGCTGCTATGTTCATTACAACCTGTGAATAAATTCAAATAATAAAAGAAAAAAAAAGAAGCATTTAAAAACTAATCTCTGCAACAACTTTTTAGCACTGTGTCATGCATCATGTATGCATTTGTGTATAGAAATAATCCAGCTATGCCACAACAGCCTAGGCAGTTCCACCTTTCAAGCTGAGTGTTCCTTAGCTGTTGCTGTGCTCTTTTTCCTTTAGTTCCCCAAATGAATGTCACATAGTCTTTTTGCTCATTGCGAGCACTGGTGTGACCCAGTGTTAATTAAAATAAATTGGACTGAGCGATCAGAATTTCTGATCTAATTTAGCCAGGGAGAGCTCTTGACCCTGGAGATGCAGTGAGGATGTGGTGCTGCTTTGCAGCCACAGAGATGGCTCAGTTAACTGCCAAGAGGGAAAGCCAATAAAAGAGAGGAAATGAAACTGAGCTCGATTTTTACATAGCCGTGGCATTGTGACAGTTGAAAAATGACAAAGGGAGAGTTTGTTTAATTTACTGTCTGCATTTTCAAAAAACTTTGAAATTTTAAGTGCACAAGAAATAGAAAGCAGAGCAAGAGCAGACCTGAGAGAAACATGATGAGGATCATTTAGTGATTTCCCGAGACATTGTAGTCATCATGGACCTGCTTTGATCCCATCAGAAAGCTCCTGCTATCTGAGATTGGCAAAATTTTCTTATGATCCATAATGCATTTTTTTTTTATGTAATCAAGTTGTTAATGCATAATTTGAGAGGTTGACAGTTTTCATTTTCCAGACTTCAGCCTCAGCTAGCAGTCTTGCCTGGATGAAATGAAATGGCCTACTCTCAATGGAAAACATGATTTGCCATAGACGACAGGTAAGAAACATATTGCATAGAAAATATATACTTGTATTTACGTGCATCTCCAGCTGTCAGTGCTATTGAGTGTTAAAAATGTATGACAATGTCATATGAATAAAAGCTCATATTAAGGAACCTATACTGTTGGCATTAATCTATATTAATGCCAAGTACTCTGTGACAAGTAAAAAATTGAGCAATGTTGAGCTGTGACTCTCTCTATCCTGAATGCCAACTCCACCATCTTGGACTGCAGCTGATGAAGGCTGACTTTGCTCTTCTCGGCAGCCTTGCAGGCTCTGGTTAGAGCGGCCTTTCTTTTCACAGGGGATCTCCAAGGCAGAAGGACTACCGTTGGACTACTGCAGTCCAGGATGATGGAACTGGAGTCCTTCTGGTAGCAGTATGAGATCTTCTGTGGGAAGAAGATAAATGATATCAAGGACCACCACAATAGCAACTTGGCCCCAAGTCGGATGATAGGAGAAACATGAGGCGAGAAGTGCTGGAGCTAGCTGGTTAGCAGTAAACTTTAAAAGTGAGATGATGGTGCACTAATAAATGATATATATTTTCTCAGATGTCACGTGAATGGAAAACATGTAAAGTTTATGTGTGGGAAACACTGAAATGTTACATTATATTAGAACAAACACAGACAAAAGACACAGATTTGTTTTTAGCTCAAATGATGATTTTTTTTTTTTTTTTTCAGAAATACTGAATGGTGCCATGCTACACAATTACTTTTGCTCATATAATCCCAACACCCATTACTGCATTTCCTGTCAGGGGGTGAAATGCTTGACAAAATAAGGCCCTACACATTAAAAGCCAATGTAACACATTACTGAATGTAAAACATAAAATAAGACAGTACAGGAGCTGAGAAACAACAACAACCCAAATCTGATCTGACCTGGTCTTTCAGAAACAAGAGCATGCATTGTGTTTGTTCCTCCTGGTGGTAAAAGATAAAGAAGACAAATGTCTGTTGGGCTATATTCACCCATCTGCTTTCTATACAAATGTGTTATTTGATGTCACGGGGCTGCAGTCTGTCACAGTAGGCTGTGTCATGTACAACAGTAATGTGCTTTTGTTTATGTCCAACTCAGCCACGCATGCATAGATCTGCAACATGGTTTAAAGTGTGCATAATTACAGAGCAGCAATCTGATTATTTAAAGATGCATTTCTGCTGTGTTAAGTGGTCGCTATGTTAACTCATGTGCAGGAAACTGTGAGGGGTAAGCTGTTTGTGTTGCAAACCGGGGGGAAAAAAGTCATGGCAAGAAAACCCTTTCAGGAGTTATTGCTAAAACATCACAGAAAGACTGTGGATAGAAAGCCAGCTTAGTGGCTGGAGAGGATTTAGCTAGAGTTGAACATTTGCTGTTTTCCAATGCTTCTCTAATGAGCTTGGGGCAAAATTGTAAAATCTTCTAAAAACTAATTTTAGACTCAAGAAGCAATGAGGGAGAAATAAAGAGATCCTTTCATCAGGTGGTGTCCCAGGAGGTTAATAGTTCATAGCCGAGTGCCTGGATGACTGAGAACCTACACAGACACTTCATACAAAATAAAGATTTCTAATAGCAAAAAAATAAAGCAATTTAAAGTTTTTTCTTCTTACATCAAGAGACAAGAAAATGACTTCTTTTTGTGTTTTTTTTGGTGAAAGCTCATGAAAGAGAATGCAACTTAACTTCTAGTGGATGATTGTTTTGCTATAAAAAAATAAAATAGAAATCACATGGGAGGCAAACTGCAGTTTTCTGTACTTAAACCTTCAGTCATGTTGCTAACTGGATGTTAATCTTGCAGCAGCACAGGTCAAAACAGATGACATCTGGGACTTTAAAATTTAAATATAAAGTTGCAGCGGCTGTACTTAAAGGGACCAATTATGATTTGGGCTGCTTTAAACACTTTGTTTCAGTTTTTCACACTCAACTGTTAATAATGTCAGCGAGAGTGGATATTCCTAATATGGTCATCTCAGGCAGAAGAAGCCCCGTCCACCTGCTGTTCAAGCCTTTTGTTTACAAGGGGCAGCTAATCAGAAGAAAGCTGGCTTAAAAGGAGTTGAAAAATGAAAATATAGAGTTGGAAGCAATAATAGGTCCACTTGAATGTTTTTATGGGTAAAATTTACAATTAAAGAAAAAAGTGAGTAAAAAAATAGCAAAAAAATAACAAGTGGATGTCATATGGATGCCTGTCATATACAAAGAACAGTATATTTAGGTCCATGCATGCATCGGCTATACATGTACCATTACAGCCATTAATTCTTAACCACACATACCATGCAAGTTACAAAAGCAGATCCCAAAACTACCATGATTTATTTAGGTTGCAGGTATTTCTGTTGAATTATATGAAGTGTCTGAGACCATTTTGGCCCATAGAGCGGCTGAAGGAATGGCTACAGTGATTCAGAAAGAAACTTTCACAGCACTGCGCTTTGAGGGACCATGTGCTGTTGTTGATGACTAACAGCAACAGCTCTTTGCTCTTTCGCTCAGGGCTTCTTTTTTTTTTTCTGTTTTCAAGGCTATCTCACTGTTCTCCTAACACCAACCACAAATGCAAAATGCATCAGGAACCATTTGATGCAAGGTGGGTAAGTAAACCCAGTCACAATTAGGCACGTATAACATCAATGGTAAATAATAAAATATGCTCCAAAACACTGACTTATACAGATTGCAATTATGCGAACCGGAGTATAGTAGCCATAAAAATTGATTGCACAAAAGAACAACAGTGTAATCAGTCTGTGAGAGGAAAGCTATTATATCTATGTAGCAACTATAATTCCTCAAGAGGAAAATTGAATTCTTTGAACACAGAAGACAGAAGAAAATTACTTTTCACCACAGTGACCATGTCGTACAGTAGAAATAAACATTCCCCAGCAAAGCTATAGGGACACTTTGTTCCAAAACAATGCTTTAGAGGATTCTGAATACAATGGGGGAAAAAAATAAAGCAAAAGACATATACAGATGCAACTTTGTAATTATTTTTCACCCTAAAAGATGTAACACAGATTCTAAGACCACTGGAAAATGATGCCTGCAGAAAGAGTCTGGAGAAGCACCTAAGCCAATTCTCTTGATCAAAATGTTACTAAAACACAAAATAATGAACAGATTAAAATAATGTAACAGTCATCTCTAGCCTACAACCAAATTAAATCCTCACCCAGCACAACAGAAGCTCTTCCTTAATATTGTGTTCGTGGAGTGCGGACAATGTTTGATTTGTTGCAGCAGGTTATCTCTATAATTAGCACTAAGAGATGAATCATTTTTTCCCCACACGCACTAACAGGTAACAAAAACACAGACTGAGTCAGAAAGAACTCGCCTGCAAATGATATTAAATATAAAACAAGCAAAAATGTCCATCTCAACAAGCCATTTAATCTTGTATTCAGATCTGAGGCTGTGCCAGCAGGATGATGTAACTGTTTGTTGTATAAGTCGGTGTTTCCAAGGCAACTTTAATTTAGCAGATTTTCCCTGGAAGTGATCTGCCTTATTTGCAAGAACGCTTCTCAAAAGAAGTGACACTGCATTGCAAACATGCTAATTAGCTCGTCCTTTTTGGTTCCACTGCGGTTAAAAGAAGAAGGGAAGGAAGCTGATAAAACTGTGCGGCAGAAGTGCAGGTGACACATCAATCAAACACCGCCATCAACACTCTTTGACAAATTAAGATGGATGCAAAAAATGTGGGCGCACCATCATCAATGTGATGATGATGCGCCCAAATGTTCCCCAAATGGAGCATAAATGCAGTGACTTTTAAATTTGCAGTCTCAGGTACGAAATTGCTGCCTGTCACCTGTCAAGGTCCTCTCTCAGCCAATTATTACACCAGTGGATGCAGGCACATCCATCCATTACGTGTCAACTATGTAAATATAGTGCATTAACAATTCACAGAGCATTCAGCAGAGAGACGAAGAGTTCTCCTTCCCCCTGCACGACTCTCTTATGTTTTAATATCATAAACAGCAGAGAGGAGAAGGAGGAGGCGAGAGCTTGATAGACCGAGCCTTCGTGAGCATGCTGGGCCTGACTCACGAGAATGAGATGTTTCCAAAAATAAAGAAGGGAGGAAGAGAATGAGAGAGAGAGAGAGACAGAGAGAGAGACAGAATGTGCTGAACAGGCTGGAACAGAAGAAAACGAGTGGATTAACTCCCACCCCCACCCTCACTGCCGCCTCCTCCACCCCTTTCCAAAAGCCCTTGGATTCATCACAAAACATGTCAAATTAGTGGGAACAAATCGCCTGTATCAACACCCCTAAACACTTTCCCCAACTGCCATGATGCAAAAAATTAAATAAATAAAGAAAAAATGATTCCATCACAATTTTATTAAAAGCTGAGAAGAGTTTTGTGGGTTTTTTTGTAAAGATCTAAATTATCCAAATTAATTAATTTTCTCTGCTCCGCTGGGGGCAGATGTGCCCCACTGTGAGCAGATGTCAGCAGTTGGTTGCGTGTTGTAACTAGGCACCATAATGTACACATTGGCTGTTCATCGTGACAGATTGCCCGATGCAAATGCGGTGCTATGTGAATATGGTAGTCTCAGCCTCCTTGCTGCAACTCATAATACTCTGAAGCCCCTATAAGCCAGATAGCAGATTCTGAATATTTTAGTCTGTTAGGAAAATGTTTGCTATGCCTGCTAGTTTTGTCAGTGTTATCCTAGAAGCTTGGTATAATTTGAGTACAATAAGAGTGTGTGTGTGTGGGGGGGGGGGGCTAGCTCACTGGTGCAGAAATCAAATAACAAAACTACTCGATTTCCCTATGACCCAAATGTTTCTTTTCCTTTCTGTGGACTGCTGTGGGTAGATCATCCACATGATTTCAGACTTTGAGTGCATGTGCCTGATGAATAAGATGATTATCTCACTTGCAGAGAGACACAGACAGTGAGAGAGATCACATGACTTGTGACTGGTCAGCCTCACCAGATGTGGAGTATTGAAGAATGCCTGCACACAAAAACACCCAAATCACACTCACTATTAAGCAGACAACAATATCAAAAGATGCCAAAGATGATACTGATAATTTCTCATCTAGTGAACTGATTCCCCATCAGGACTCAGACACCACAGCAGGGTGTCATGGGACCCTTTAATCTAGCATGAAAGACATGGGTAATCCTTGTTGGGGGATTACTCCCAACCAGTACTCTCTCTTTGCATATTCCAACTTTGGTGTACAAGTACTTAAGCGCTAACCCACCAATCACAATCTATCCGTGGCGCCATCACTCATCCTAAGACTTAGCAGCAAAGGGGACATGTTTACACTTGACTCCCAGCGCAACCAAGAGGATTTAATAGTGAAGAAACAGAACCTATGTGTAAGCCTACATAATGACCTGAACACTCTAAACAGACTGCTACAGCAGTTTTCCACTGCTCAAACCATCAGTTCACAGCCTGATAACATTATGCTAAGATGTTTACATTCCAATGCACAGCTCAGTCCTATAATGTTTGTTCTGCACAATATACAGAAAGTATTTGCAGTTATCAAAATGTAAAATGGTCAGATTTTTTTTTTTTTTTAATCTCTGTGTAGCTTAGATAACCACACTTGCAGGAATAACATAAACAAAATATCTTGTATGTGTTTTTCATTAGCACTGCAGCATTTGAAGTAGAATAGCAGAGCAGTAACAGTGTAGAAGCAGCAATCTGTACAGAAGCTCTATGTTTGCTGTAGAAGTATGTTCACGCACGTTTTGGCTGAGAAGTAAAGTAGGAAGAGTTAAACTAGGTGATTTTTTTGATGTGCTGTGCTAAGCTAAGCTAATCACCTACAAGCATTTTTTATAAAATGATTAACTGTTCCATTTGAAGCAAACATTCTCATAAAGGTACATACAAAAATATAATCCCCAAATCATAAAAACATATACACAACAACCGTAGAGCATTAATGTCACTGAACTCTATCATCTACTACAATTAATCTATCAATCTATCAAAAGATAATTAATTGTCAGCTATGACATTTAATGTAGAGAAAATGACAAGAAACCTCACTAGTGTCCAATGATACTTTTGAGTGCATACAGGTGTGATGCCAAAGATAGACCTAAGTCCGTCTTCTAAAAATTTGCCCATGGCAGATTTCCAGAGAAATGATCCAACCACTAAGTCTCACATTACTGGGGAAGAAAAAGAAATACTGTTTAAATATGCAGGACGGAACCTTTGAAGCTCCATCCCCAATTTAATCAGTTAATATTTAAAGCAGGCATATTCTTTATATAAGGCATTTGCATGATAGGCTGCAGAGAGGGTGGCTGCTGGAAATGAAGACATGAAGACTGAGATATTACGAGGAGAAATCTTAATCCACATGCATTTTTTTTTAATCATTGGTATTCAGAGGCCTGTACTACCTGTAATAGCTTGTTGGACATTAAATGCAGCAACATTTGCAACATTTACAGAACCTCACTATCTATCATCCCCAGGAATCAAATGCATCATTAAACATTTTCTCCTTTTTCACCTAACATCTTAGTCTTCATTAGCTTCATTAGCTTCAAACAATGTCATACATAAGCTTAATGTACGCTGTTTCACATTCTGTAGATGCATTTGTCCAAATTAAAATACGCTCTACTTACATTGCCCCCGAATTTTTAATACATAGTCCTTTGTCATTATGTCCAACAGCTTTAGAAAATGACAGGCACTCATTCATGTGAGAAAAAATAATGGACTGTGGAAGGACAGAGAGCATAACCAGATTAAATTCTAACAGCAAAAAAAAAGAACAAAAAAAAAAAAAACTGACAACAATAGTTACATTTTAGCTAACACCTACATATGGAGACATAGTTGTGATCCTCACATCATCATTCATTTGACCATTACCAATCTGCCATGGCACATTAGCCATAAAGCTGCAAGGCCATTAGGCAACAAAAACTACTGAAGTCCTCCACTTTGAAGAATGTGAACCATGTAGTATGCAGCAAAAAAGACAACCATTTGGCTTCACAGACAGTTCAAACCTACTGATAGTGGATTGAACTGAGAGTGAGGGCAAATGCAAATGCATGAAAATCTGTAGCCACAAACCCAGTACAATGTCATGGGGTCATTTAACCACACACATTCACAAACACATACATGCACACTAAGCAAAATAATAATAATTTGACCAGACATCCCACGTAGTAGTCAGTAAATGCCATTTCACAAAACAAAATGAATTCCCTTGAGAAATTATGCAAAGCGTATTGAACCACTGTATCTCCAGCTCCATTCTCAAGCGGTCACACAATCAAACAAATAAGAAGAGAAGGGTGATGCCAAGACAGAAAGCAATTCTTCCTTTTTCCTGAGTAGCCTGTCAGATGATTGAGTCATCCACTTCATTCCATTCGAGGCAGCTTTCCATATTTGAGTGCTTCTCGGCATGGACACTTACTGCACTTTAATTAAGGTTTGCTATGCATTATACAAATAGAAAATGCTTAAGAGTGCAGAAAGGCTCACATTAGTTGAGCTTTTTTTCCCCCATTCAAAAAAGTATTTGCCAGTCAACAGATGGTATTTATTAAAATCATAGACAGCAAATGAAGTCTATTGTGAGATTTTTCTTTTTTTCAGTGCCCATTGGCAGTCCATTAAACAACTGAAACTGTGTGCAGAAATCCACTGAGATACAAGGAGAGAGGCATGGAATTAGGAATGTTTGTATTATTCATTGGCAGCCAAAATCCAATACAGAAGTCTTCTGATCGTTAAATGAAAAGTATCTCCAGCAAAGCACTATAATTGCCTCACAAAAATCCCCCCCCCCTTTCATGATCTAAACACAAGTGCACAGAACCAATTCTAGTCACATGGTAACTGCTTTGATTATGAACAATATGTTTCTTGATGTTTCTCGGGAGAGATGGTAGCTCAGAGGGAAAAGAGTTCAATGTGTGAGCTTGTCTGCCAGAATGAACCGCTTTCAAGCCAGCCACCTCTGCCTGTCATCTTCCCTCAGACACAGAGAGAAGCTGTCTGTCATCTTCCCTCAGACATAGGGAGAAGCAGAATTACTGGGGCACTCAAATGCACATGCCAGAAATTGGGCCAGTGCTCAGTAGTGACACCATTTGTGATTTGCATATGCTGAATGAAAAAAGCTAGACCAGTATTCCCTTTAATTTCACAATATCTGACTTGGCCTCTCTGGGGCCTAAGTGGAATGATCAATGTCCAAAATTAAACAGTAATTGCCAGCCTCATAATGAAAATGGACCTCTAATACATATTTTTCATCAGTGGAACCTGCAGTCCAGGATGCAATTACCTGGAGTATTTACAAACCATTTCAGCACCATATTTTGCATTTTCAGGCACCAAGGCTAAGGTCATTATTTAACGGAATGGATTTTCGGAGGAAAAATATCCACATTGATGTCTGAATCACACAAAATTGGTTATAACAAATATTGTATTACTCAGTTCATCAGTGTAGATGGACACATTGACTTTTAAACATTGCCAGCATATTGAAATCATAACCTTTCCTGGAGAAATACCACTCAATTTGAGAATAAATATGTCTTTGCCTTGTCTTTATTAGACTTGCTTTGAAACTGTAATGTTGTTTAACAAGAGGAGCTATAATGTTTTAAATGTTTTACATTTGACTCTAGAAAAGTGTCCAGTCTATCAATCAATATGCTAATCGATCTTTACAAGAAATGTTGAAACCTTTCCTTTTTCTTAATGAATAAATAATTAGAGGTGGCAAATTTCTCGCAAATACATATACATTTGAAAGAAAAGGTTCATTTGTTCCATTTTCAGTGCAGATGCATATCAATGTGACCTTAAAAATGAGAGAAAGGGGCAAACTGCTATGTCATTTGTGACTGGAAGGCTCAGTGTAAGGGCATTCATTATCCCAGAGTGGTTTGCCATTACTACATATGGGAGTTGCATATATTACATGTGAAATTCAGTGGCATTCCTCTTTAACACAGAGTGAGAAAAACCTGCAAGGGTATGCGCCCAGGGTTATATCCATGGAGATTATCCCCATTAAATGTCAAAGAAACTTCATGTTTAGTGGCAAGGTTTAGCATACAGTATATTCTCTTTTGGCAAGTTGTTCCGAGGACTCAAATGACATTAAAGATTGGGTTCTAAGAGACATATTTAAAATATTTTTTCATGTATTTTGTTTATAAAAAGCATGACTATATACACATATAAAATCTTTGTAGAGATAACCACAAATAATGACTTAAATACAAAATATGCACATGGTAAGTAGTGGCTTTAAAATACTAACCAGTCAGAAAGCAACACTTTCACCCCATTGTTAACTGTTTTATAATAAAGCCTGATGGGATAAGCTGAAAAATAACACTTTAGAGAAAGAAATGTACATTTTTTTTTACCTCAGAATCAAAGCAAGTCAACATTAAATAAAAACATGTCTACTAGCTGTTTGTATGGCCATATTGTATTTTTGCAACCCAATGACAGGGATAAAAGGAAATTTTGCAAAATGGAAACTTTTTATTTTCAAAAAGCAACAGATTACACAGTTAACTTTCAGCAAATGCAATCCTAACTGAAACTGTACTCACATTCGGGACTTCAAAATGAAAGACTCACATACTTACACACAATCTATCTATAATATACAAAAAAGAATACATAATAAATATTAAAATGGCCACAAGAGAAAAAGTAAGTCACTGAAAACAATCAGTAGAGAGCAAATGTAGGGAAAGTAGAAACAAGACGGTGTGCCTTAAATGTCCCTTTTTTTTTTCCTTTTACATTTTTTACAAATTGTGCAAGATTTCATACTAAGGCTCTGGTCTTGAAGTGACTGTTGTCTGATCCATACATACACACACACACACACACACACACACACATAAACACACACACAGACTCACACACTCTCCCTGTGCTCTGAGCACTCTGTGGGGTGTAGCAAACCATTGCAGAATAAAAATGGGCTGCTCAGTGTATGGCCTGTGATGCTCATGGGAGTGGACCAGCTTTTAAAAATGAACATGCACTTCACGCTAATGTGAAAAAGAAAAAAAAAAACTCCCCTTGCACCTGAAGGAAAAAAAAGAAAAAGAAAGAAAGAAACAACTTTTCAGGAGTGATTGAAAAATAAACCCCAGAAACATGACAATATCATAACCATTAAGGCAAGAACACCCGGAGTGGCATCAGCAATACTGTAACAATATGATAGTGTTTAGGTACATGGATATGATGAAACATTTAACTACTTCTTCAGTGTCTTTTTTAAGCACAAGGTTGTTCTCAAAAGCAACTTTTTTTAAAATTCCAAACATCACTTCATCTTTTTTTTTCCTCTTTTTTTTTGTAAAAGGTGTTAGGAAAATAACAATGCCAGACACTAGGGACATATGGATCGTAAAACTACAAGAAATAATTTCTAGATTTAAGTTGCAACTTCAAAACCACACATTGTAAATCCCCCATCGTTAAGCCCCCGCCCAGGAAATGAAAGAGATATCACTTACATTAAAACCATTTTATCCTCTTGTGATGGTGTAATCCAACAGTTTTGCTTTACTTACAGCGATTGTGTAGTCTGTTGCAAATTAAAGCATTCATTGTTTAGTTTGGAGAGGGAAAAAGGAAAAACAAAAAGTTGTCCTTGCAATGCAACTGTCGACCAAAAAAAAGCATCTTTACATCTTCTTTTTAGTGCAACTCTTAAAATGTAAAACATTTCCAGTGATTCCTTGAGAGGTATCATTTCTTTGTTTTGTGTTATTTTTTTTTCTTTTTCTTTTCATACTTACGTATTTCACACCTCACAGAATAACGTGTCTTCAAAATATCCAAAGCAAGAGGTCATGTTTTCATTGTTTTGTCAAATCTCTTTTTTTTTTTTTTTTCAACTTTTTGCTTCTCTGCATTGGCATGGC
>VUQS01008335.1:39250-50308 GCA_015108495.1 Heterochromis multidens
ACAAGACAAGGCCAAAAAAAAAAAAAAGAAAAAAGGAGAGAACGAGAGAGACAGCCGACCATAAGATCAGCCAAAATCCTACCTGTTGACAATCCAATTCCGTGTCCCTCCTGTTCGCTATTTACATTGCACAAATCGTGCTTTTGCTGTTTTAAAAAGCCTGCTTTGTTGCCTGCCCTCTTTTTCCTCCACCGTGAATATCCTACAGTAAACGGAGCGCACTGCGCATGCGCCCTGCATCCCCTATTTGTGATCCAAGACGCGTCTTGTCTCTTGTTGCAGCAGCAGCAGCAGCGGCGGTTAACACAGTCTCTCTCACGGTAACATCTGCTCAACGGGGCCGCTGCTGGCCGGTAACGCGTTACAACAGCATCCCCGTGGTTTCCTTTGGTAACGTGCCGAATAACGGATCACTCCTTTCCTCCTGATTTTACACTTAAAAGTGTCTATGAAAACACAATTTTACATAGTACTCCTAGTTAACAAAAAAGAAAAATTGGTTTAGATCAACTCCTGTCTGTCCTTTCAAATGTTTGAAAATGAAACAGGAGTTTCACATCAAAGGCCAAATGTAATTCATTCTAAGCCTGTCTGGGTTTTTTTTTTGTTGTTGTTGTTATTGTAGTTAACCCAATTTGACCTCTTTCTGGATTCAAACTACAGCATCGCTTTATCCTGTTTTTTTAATTCTGCTCATACACGTTTCACTCTGCAGAAACGTCCAATGATATGTAAAACATGAAGATTTAAAGAAGGCCTGAGTACTGTATATGGTATATACACATAATTGACAAGCACTTTGCACTGTGTTGTTCATTCTTGCCAGGGCAACATGATAAATTCATAGGATATTTGATTTCTCAACCATCAACAAGTCCAACAAGTGAATATTGTGCACAAATGCACATATTTAAATACATTAAAAAAAAAAATCCCTGGTGTAGGAATCATGAATGAATAATTATCATACATGAAGGAAACGTGGCTACTGGTAACTGATACAACTTTTGTACAGTAGGGAACACTGTGGAGCAGGCAGAGTTTTATGCTTTATGAAAATGAAAGACTTCTTGCCTTTAAAAGAAATGAATGTGATATTTGCTTAAGAGCACTCATTTTGGTAAGGTCCTATTTCACTGCATAATTATCAACCTAATAATAATTTAAATAGGTGGCTGTATAGAGTAGTAAAGTTGAACACATACTGTTTACTATATACATCACTAGTTTATTCTAAAACAAATATTTGAAAAAACAACTATTGGCATATACTATTATAAGAGGTGGCACTGTGGTTAGCACTGTTGCTTCACAGCAAGAAGGTCCTGGGTTCAAATCCACCAGCTTGGTGGTGGCTGGCTTATGTTCTCTCTCTACCTGCCTAGGTTCTCACTGGGTACTCTGGCTTCTAAAGACATGCATGTTAAGTTAATTGGTAACTCTAAATTGTCTGTAGGTGTGAATATGAGCATGAATGTTTTTCAGGCTCTCTCTGCAATAGATTGGCAACCTCTCCAGGCTGTACCCTGCCTCTTGTCCCATGAGAGCTTGGATAGGCTCTGGCCCAAGTGTGACCCTGGATTGGATAAGTGGAAGAAAATGGATAGGGCTTTTGAAAGTGTGACATACTATATAAAATTCAGACTATAACAGTAACTGTAGACCAACATTATTCAGTATTAATTCAACTTTTTTGAGTAAACTATTTAAATATGAATGTTTGGAGAAAAAAAAAAACAGACACACACACACACAGTCAACACTGACAATAATCATTAGCCACTGTCTAACTAATAACTTCTTCACTTTTAGACGATCAGCCTCCAGCCCATGCTTTGCTCTGTAAGTACTAAACTTTCAACACACTTGAAATAGATATGACTGCATAGCACAGGCGTGGCAGGCCGAAGCAACAACATAGGCTACAGATGGCAGATTGTAATGTTTGCTCTCCAATCTGCAGCTAAACCCTGTTCATTTTGTAGGGGATCTGTTCAACCTGTGTGCAATGAAGCACTGTCTCCACACACGAACATGAGCAGTAAAGTGTTGCGTTTATTCTACATGTTTAATTAGCAACAGTGACAGAACTGCAAAAACACACTCCAATCATGTGACATGCGAATCAAACGGTGACAGTTACTGAAAGCGCAGACGCGTCAGGAAACCGCGGGGATCACTTTGAGCATGGAAATATGCGCCGTACACAGTGCAGGCATTTTAGGGAGCCTGCAATAACTGCAGCAGTTTTTTTCACAGTGAAGGCAACAGTGTTTTGGTCCTTAATAATCTCAGCAGTGCAACAAACAACAGTTCCTGTTTGCTTCCTGGATGTTCTGCTCCACCTTCTTCAACTCCACGTGGTCTTCGTTGAACTTGCCGCATTAATTCCAGTAAGGCACGTTTCTTATCACGACACAAACCTTGTGCCAGAGAGTCCACGGGTGATCACATAAAATTAATATTAATGCGGTGGATGGTAGCAGGTGAGTACAGGACAGGCGCACCGCTGGAGAAACCCGTCTCATCACAGCTGTCCGTTCCGCCGCCGCGCGTACCAGCCGAGGCAGGCGCAGAAACCCACCACTGTCAGGATGGTGCACAGCAGCAGGGCTAAAGCGTCTCCAGCATCGTAAGCTTCTGCCGGGGGAATCAGGGAGAAAAACAACAACCCGACGATCAATGCGGCGCTTGGAAGTTCAAGTTTGGGAGCCATGTTGAGCTTTTCCGCTGTTGCTGTTGACTTTCGGGAAGCTGGAGCGCCTACGTCAGAGTCAGATGACAGCTGCAGAGCGGCTGGACTTCCTGGTGCGCTCAGCCAATTGCAGCGCTGCTTAATCTTAGGCCGATGTCCCCACAGAGTTTATGTGATTGCAACCCACCCCCTTTTTGGATAACATAAAAAGGCAAACAGATCCAGAACTCTTGTAGTTATTCTGCAGTTAGTGAATTTGTGAAGTTGTTCTCCTTATTAGTGATGATTAAGCTGACAGGTTGTCAGAATTTCAGGACTCTTACTTCAGGCTCTGCTATAAAAAAAAAAGAAACAATACTTTACATCAAATTGTCTGAAGCTTGTTATTCTCACTGAAGACATGCATCAGATATTGCTGTATGTTGATCAAGGTCAGGAAAAACATGCCCGCTGGAACCACATTGCAGAAAATTTAAACTGTCCTGATCCACTTTACTATTTCACGTTGGGCCGCAAAAATATTTCACACCTAACTCTTATCTCCAAGTCCAGCCTGGCTGCCTGTTTTGCCTCACTACTCCCCCGATCTCCCAAAACATGTGAAATTGCTTCATATCGGCTGTGTTGTGGTGACTAAACAAGCCAGCATCTCAGCTCATGCTACAAATTGTTTGGCTTGTAAGAACTGTGGGGGGTGGGGAGGGGGGGTTACAGGGTCTATAACCGTCTGTGTGTTCTCCCGAGGCACTCTGCCTGTAATTTAATTAGCGCACAGAAGCCAAAGTAAAATATTGACCTTGTAAGGCTGCCATACCTCTGTACCTGCCTGCTCTGAGTGAGGAGATGAATGGGCACACGTTCCCTCAGTGCACTCTTCTTGCTTTCACATTACACGCTCTCTCACCTGCTCCTGCTGTCTGTTTGGCACTTTGTTTTGCATATACGCACACACATACAAACTTTTGTTAGTCATGTCTGATCTCTGCGGCTGCCTTCAGCAGACCACATGGCAATTACAAGCTCTTCAAAAAGCATGCTATATAGAACATACACTATTTCATAACAAAACTGAGTCTACTTTTTGATCTGTTCATTCCTGTAACACATGCAATCAATCTATCTTGAGTAGCAGCACTTTTTTATGGATTTCACTGATAACTGATCAGTAGGAGGGTTAGAAAATATCCAGAAATTAGTGTTTGTCTAATGAGCTGCAACAAAATCTCCCCAGTGTGTTTTGCATTGTAATGTGCTGCCCAGAAACAGGAGGCAATGAACTTAAAACTGTAAACTAAGTAGGAGATTGAAAATTATTCTGTACAGCACATACACACTAATTAAAAAAATCTGACTATCATAGCTACATTTTTGTATATTCTAAATTCATCATATGTAAAGTGAAATATTTCAAGCCTTTTTTGTTTGAATTTTGATGATTATGGCCTGCTTTATTTCAAATTTGAAAAAATTAATATTTAAACAGCATGGATACCATGGATCTCTCAGTCTACAATAGTTCAGTACACACAGCCACAATCACTGGAAAATCTGCTGAGTTGACAGTTGTCCAGATGACGATTGACACCCTCCACAAGCAGGGTAAGCCACAGAAGGTGATGAAGGCTGAAAAGGCTGGCTGTTTGCAGAGTGCTGTAGCGAAGCATATTAATGGAAATTTGACTGGAAGGGAAAAGCGTGGCAGGAAAAGGTGCACAAGCATCAGGGATTGGCGCAGCCTTGAGAGGATTGCCAAGAAAAGTTGATTCAACAACTTGGGAGAGCTTCACAAGGAGAGGACTGATGCTGGTGTCAGTGCAGCCCACACTGACGTCTTCAGGAAAGGGGCTGCAGCTGTCACATTCCTAATCAAGCCACTCCTGAACCAGTGACAGCATCAGAAAGTAAATGAGACAAAAGCAAATTATGCAATGTACTTAGCAGAATTTACTGCAAATCAAAGTCCTAGAGTCTGGAGGAAGAGAGGAGAGACACAGAATCCAGGGTTTTTAATGTCCAGTGTGAAGCTTCTGCAGTCTGTGATGGTTTGGGTCACCTTGTCTTCTGCTGGTGTTGGTGGCAGTTGTTCCACTGTGTTTTATCAAGTCCAGACTCAATACAGTCATCTACCAGGAGATTTTGGAGCACTTTGTACTCCTTTCTGCTGACAAGCTTTATGGAGATGTTGATTTCCTTTCCCAGCAGGGCTTAGCACCTGCCCACAGTGCCAATACTAAAACCAAATTGTTTGCTGACCATCTTATTACTGAGCTTGATTGGCCAGCCAACTTGCCTGATCTTAATCCCACAGAGAATCTATGGGGTATTGTCAAGAGGAAGATGAGAAACACCCGACCCAAAAATGTAGACGAGCTGAAAGCTGCTATCAAAGCAACCAGGGCTTCAACAACACTTGGGCAGTGCCACAAGCTGATCGCCTCCATGCCACACTCCACTGATGCAGTATTAGGAAAAGAAAGGAGCCCCAACCAAGTATTGATTGTATAAATGAACATACTTTCCAGAAGTTGGACATTTCTGTATTGTAAATCCTTTTTGACTGATCTCAGTACTTCACATGTAATGAGTATAGAATATATACATTTTTAACTCAATCATTAAAAAAAAAAATCAAGCTTTTTCCTCCACTTATGTATGAAAGTATAATAATACTTTTGTGTCTCGTATCAACACAGGTTCAATGCTGCCAGCTTCTGTGGTGCGCTACTGATTACAGCATATTATAATCCTGTAACTTTAGTTATTGCACTTAGTCTTATTGTTGGCCTTATTTTAAAGTGGTGATTGTCACAGTAATTTATACTACTTAAAAAGCTGAACAATATTATTTTATGACTTAACAGAACTGATTTTTATTATAAATTGTTATTTCCTATTACATTAGAGCACTTTGGTATTTTATTTGTGTAACATTTAGGTTACTTATTTATAACCCCTTTGTCTGGGAGTCATTTTGTTTATGGTGGGAAATTTTATAGCTCTGGGGACACGTGTGTCTGAGAGGAGACATTAAAGCTGAGTTCACACTTTGCTGTTATATTGGTGATTATTACAAAAGATTAAACTAAAACAAACTGTAGCCTGCGTACAGCCCAGACAGTCTGGAGAATACAGTCAGGCCCACAATATTTTATAGTCTTCAGCCTTTAAGTCTTATTATCTTTGAAACCTATAAACTATCTGAAAGTTCGAGGATTTATAAACATTTAAAATTTTAAGCTGTAACACTTCCATGGAAACAGATAACCTTAAAAAATATAGTGGAGTTGAACAACTCAGAGGTTTGTTAAAGGACATCAACTTACAGCCATTGTTCGCTTGTTTAAAATGTGGTTGTACCTCTATTTCACATCATAAAATTTCCTGATAGTAGCATTGTGATAGTACAAGAAAAGAAAGGCAGGAAAGTGTCAGAAATCAACTGACAGCAAGACTGAAGGTTTGTAGGGCAGCAGGACATGGGACTCTAGATGCCTTAATGGAAACTGGATCAAGTGTTCTCTTTTAGGAGAGAAAACAAGGCCATGATTTTGTGTGGGCCCAGCATACAAGCAGTTCAGTTATTTCTGACAAAACAGCAGTATTTGATGTCCTGTGAATAATCATAACAATAATCACAACAAGCAGTTCATGCCTGCTTGACTACAAGCTTACTCTTAGTAGATGGAAGCTAGTTAATGTATGTTACAAATATTAGAAATTAGTCCCACTAGCTACGTGTATCTGTGCATTTTTCCAACACTGAATTATAAGCAGCTCTCACTCAGTGCTGTTTTCATAAGTTAGGTTCATGGTACCATTAGCTATCTATAAGGGGACCAAATCATTCTGTAACCCAGTGATCCAAATCATAGCATAAAGTATATAACTATTTTAAGCACATATGTACAGTACTGTGAAAAAGTCTTGAGCCAACCCTTGATTTTTTTTATATTTTTGCTTCCAAGCTTCCAGACTTTCTTGTAAATTTTAAAGTGGTCTTGAGCAATAGCTCTCCAGTCTTTCTGAAGATCATTCAAAGTTTTTCTTTGGACATTAGCTGCTTTTTCACTCATTTTCAGTCCAGTCCTTGTACCTGACCATTTTCAGAGGAATGGTTTTCGTATGTTTATTAAGCCACTTAACATTGACCTGTGTTTCATTCAAGTATAAATTCTACCACCTATCTTAAGGGATGAACCAGTGTTGTGTCTACACAGCCAATGTAGCAAAGAACCAGTTTTAAATTGTATCTTTAGCCACTTTGTTACTAGCAGCCTGTCGCAAAAATTCAATTGGTTCGCATTTCTTTATTTAAATCTATGACAGGCATAAAATAGTATTTTTGCACCAACAAGGTGATTCCCAAAGGGCTATTAGTTGAAAAGTTTGCATTTTCTGGCATGGTGTGCAGTGTGTCCTTTAAAAATCTGAGGAAACTAGTGAAATGGAGGACAAAAGAGGTAGTGGCAAGTCTAAAAAATAATCTACAGGAGATAAACATTATTAAAATTCCTTACTCCGTCAAAGACCTGACACAGGACCTGAGAGATGCAGCTGGCCCTTCAGTCGATCGGTCTCAGTGGAAGGGTGGCTGACAACATGCCATTCTTAAGGAAGGGAAACAGGGAGAAAATCCTGAGGTATGCCAAATGACCCAACAACTGGACTGAAAATCAGTGGCAAAAGGTCTTATTGAGTGATGAATCCAAATTTGAAATTTATGGTTCAAATCATCCTCAATATGTATGTATGGAGGAGGTCAGGAGAGGGGTACAATAGTGAGAATCTACAGTCTGTGAAAACATGGTGGAGGGTCTGTCATGGTTTGGGGCGGCATTTTAGCCAGTGGTGTTGGGGATCAAAACTGATGGAACCAGAAGCACTCGGAGAGCGTATGTAGGAGTAGGTAATGGATAATAGGTATTGATTTGTAAATAACTGGACATGAATAACTTGAGCATATCATATAATATTACACTACAGTATATTTCTAACTAACTAGGCAGCTCATTGTCTTTCTCTTGACAATACTTTCTTTAAAGATAGAACACATTTTGGGGTCTACTTGAAAGAAAGGCAGGTGTGAAATACAAAAGTGAGATCAGAGGTCAAATGTGACATGATATTTGGATACAAATCCACATATACCAGTATCATTTCCTAAATGTTGCCAACACAAATAAAGGCAGCAGAATTTGAAGCATAGTTTTAAAGATAAAAGACATCTTGTGAAAGTTTGACCTTATTTAACCTTGAAGAAGAGATCAGAGGTCCAAAGTAATGTGATATTTAGAATCCCCAGTTATCATTCCCTATATGCCTATATGTTGACAATACACACCACACTTGTAAGAATCATAGTTTCTAAGTTATAAAGCTTTTTGTCAATTTTTTGATAAATCATTAAGTTGATCTTGAAGACCTTGGTGGATGTAAGCCAAATGTTAATAGATTGTTAACACCCCTAAGTTTTATCAGAATTCATTCAAAACACTACCAAAAACACAACCTCCTTGGCGGAGGTAATTATGAATGCAGATTTTAATCCACCAAGCAATACCATCTGGAAGTGTCTGAATAGCAACAACTTCATTTTTCAGCATGACAATGATCCCAAACACACTGACCTCAACATTATTGAAGCATTGTGGGATCATCTTGACAGAGAACAGAATAAAAGGCAGCCAACATCCAAAGAAGAGCTTTGGATGTCCTTCAAGAAGCCTGGAGAACTATTCCTGAAGACTACTTAAAGACATTAGAAGAAAGCTTGACTAAGAGAGTTCAGGCTGTGTTGAAGAATAAAAGTGTTCATACCAAATATTGACTTTCAAGCTGATTAGAATTGTAAAAAAAAATTTTTTCCTTTTTATTTGCCTTATATACAGTATTTCCATGTATGTTTTCACGTTTCAATAAATCACAGCACATATTTCCCATTTTCCTTGCAAAATGTAAAAAAATGAGGGCTGGCTCAAGACTTATCAGCCCTTTGCTGTTTAACTGTTTATGTTGCTATGATGTGCTGAAGTGATGAAATAAATTACCAGTACTGATGTTGTCATTTGAAGCTAAATAGTCACACCCTTTGGAGAATACAATTATAATTTTTATAATTACATCTGTGACCAAATAACCAATAAGTACACAAGTCAAAGCAAACAGTAATGATGCATACTAATGTATACAATATGCTGATTTTCTGGTAGAAAGCAATTTAAATTTCAATTAGGGTTTTTATTTGTGTATTTTGTCACTTTTGACACTTTCATTTATCTGTACTCTTTTGACCTTAGGAGACATTTCCCCTCCTCATTTGAGTTAAAATGTTACTTTCTGCCAAGACACATCGGCTTACCTTTTCTACTACAACTTGTGTTTCAGATTAGTGTTAACTATGTAGAATATTGTGTATGTTGAAGCATGTACACCATGTGCATCTCACAACAAACAGGATTTGCCTTTCATTACTGTCGTCAATATATTGTTGTGTATTTGTCTTTTCTTTTCATATTTTTTAATACAACAATTTTCCACCCTGTCAGTATTTATTCTTCACCACATTCCAGTTTAACCGATTACCTCAGTTATGTCTTGTGCCTTTAATTTGACCGCTATGCTGAAAAGGACAGATTTTAGAGTCCTTGGGTTTTGTAAAGCGTCATCCATTCTCAGTTACTTTCCACGACAATGAAGATGGAGTTCCACCTTTACCAAACAGCACAAAACATCTCACCCTGAAGATTAATTATGTTCTGAAATGGGTTTCTCAGAAAACACTGAAAAGCTGACCCTTTAAAGCAATTACTGCTTTTGAAGTGGTTCAGTGCAACATCCATAATGAATTGTACTGTGAGGGACATGACAAATGGATTTTCCTGTGTCTTTTGTGGTAGTGTTCGACATGTTGAAATGTGTAAGAGGGCTTGAATCAACACCCGAAAAAGAAAGAAAGGGCAGCTTGGTTCTGCATAACATAGTGTTGAACCAAAATGACTCACACACTGCTAGGGACATGGGATGAGCTGAAACACATCGCAGACCTGCAAAAAGAAGAATGACGCAGTGTAATTATCTATTCATATTGGAGGCTGAGAGGGAGTCTGAGGGTGGATGTTTGGCAATCACGCATCTCAGTGTTACACTGACAGTTGTATAATGCTTGAAAGGGTAATCAATTCATCCTAGCATTGCTGCTTTGTTTTAGCAGTTACTCCAAACTAGCTTGAGATAATTCATCACAGTGAATATTAAGACATCTTTACAGTAATGCTATCACATAATACACAGTTTTTTCCTAAACTGTTTCTAAACAAATTCAAAACTTAGAAAATAAAGTTTTATAAGAAATTGTATTGAATCAGACATTTTTGGCCTAGACTGTGTCACTATTAAGCAACTGAATGTAAAGTCTTAGTTTTACCCACAAGCACTGAAAGAAGAAGGGAACAAAGCAGCACCTGCACCACATACAGTGCTGTATATATATATATTAGTGCTGGGCAACGATTAAAAATTTTAATCGCGATTAATCGCATGATTTTTTTATCATCGCGGTTAATCGCATTGTTATGCGCAAAATTCAATAATGAATTCAAAAGTAGTGTATTCCGTACTTTTATTTTAAAATACTGCTATATGAACAAAAGTGCAATAACATTTGGTTTCCAGTTGCTTTAAACAAATAAGGTGTTTTTTAACAGCAGTATTCCCTTTCGCAGGTAAAGTATTTCTTGTAAATCTCAACTTAAAGGTTAATGTAACTGTGGCAGCAGAGTCAGGGCGTGGCGTCAGGGGAGGCCAGCCAGCACACCAGACTGGCATGAATCAATCAGGCCTCCCCTACTTGATGAGGACGCCGAGTCCGGACGAGGAGACGGAGAGTGGAAAGTGACAGCTGGGAAGCCGCGCAGCAGCTGACAAGTCGTGGCAGCTGAGGAGCGGTGAGAGCTGGGCTGGAGACCCGGGAGCTGGGAGAGCTGCGGGAGCCGAGCTGGTAGCCGCGGCGGCTGACGAGCTGCAGGAGCGGGCTGGAGACGCGGCGGAAAAGCCACGCCAACTGTAACAGCGCTAAGGGCCAATAAACTTCACTCGTGCCGGCAAACCTGCCTGTCCTGGGTGTTTGTTGCAGTAACCAAATCAAATAGAAAACCAAAGCCATTTGCCACTGACAGGGCATTAACGTTTTATCTAGTTTGTTTTAGAAAAACAAGTTAGCCTCAGAGTCCAGAGCCACAATCATAACATTATAACAGGCAACTTCTGAGCAACAGCAAGTTAACATTTATAAATCAGTTTTCTTTTTTTTGTTACTGAACAGGTACCAGCAGAAACATTTTTCTTTTATCAGGGAGCAGCATAAA
>VUQS01008339.1:12530-24912 GCA_015108495.1 Heterochromis multidens
TTGACTGGTTGTGAATGTGTGATCTACTTTGCACCATTACCATTTTTTTTTTTTTTATTATTTTTTGCATTTTTCTATAAAAAGCTGCTGACAGTATTTACCTCAGAGTAATGGCTATCTCATTTTGGAATGAAACATACATTATCACATCAGCTGTTGCCTGTTTACAAAATGTACCAATAAAAATTCTGCCGTAGCTCATTAACAGTTCATTTGTGTTGCCACTTAGGCAACACTGAAAGATGCAACATGAGTAAAGATGAAGATGGAACTGCCTCTATTTTCCTGTGCCACAAGTTGTGCCTACCTATAACTACCGCTAGTAATGGAAATGTTTTATTAATAGGGGAGCGCATGCTCTCCACCTCAAACATAATCCTTGCTATTCATACATGCATCACACATACATGTGCATACACACAGGCATATATGAAGGAAAGAGGTAATGAAGAGTATGTTACCATTCATTTATACATTTATTATACATTTAGACGTGATTTTGCACATACTTCGTACCTCAAGAGCTGGAAGATGAGTGTGTGTGTGTGTGAGAGAGAGACACTGAGAGCAAAGGAACAGCCTGCAGCACATTTTATATCCAGCCTCATTTACCAGATTCCACTCCTCCATTATCAGCTGGATCATTATCCTCTCTCCTCCCTGCCCTGACTGCTCACTTCAACTGGGACTTAAGGTGGCACACTAAAATATCTACACATACATCACCCAGAATGCTTTTTATTCTGCACTTTTTTTAACATGTGAACCACAATGCTGAAAATAGTCCACTTCTGAGTGTGTATGTGCATATGCGGGTCCAAAGTTTTTGTCACAGTATTCCTGCTGCCGTTACTTTGGCTACATATGTGTGCACATGTGTCTTCACTTCTGAGACCAGTGGTTTCCAGGCTAGAGTTGAGGCTTACATCAGTGTGCAGAGTATCAAGATGGAGCAACAGACCAGGATACCACTCAATTTCATACCAGTCATTTTCTTCTTTCGTGTACATGTACTGTATAATGCTCTGTTGAGCATAATAGAAAGCACTTTATGCGGCATAGCTAGTCATATATCGGTGCTCATGAAAAGACACATTTGTCTGTGTACACAGGCGAAGATAACAGGAAGTGGAGCATTAACTTTTCACTGGCTGGCTGTCTCACTATGATAATAATTACTTAGAAAAGATGGCTGAAGTGAGTAAGGAAAATAATTTCACTCCTGTATAAAGAATTCCTTTCTTTGAATTTGTACACTGCTTTTTTTCCCTGTTACTTGTCAAAATGGCAACATTACCCCCCACTCTTTTTCTGTGATTTTCACGGCCTGGTCCGAACTTATATTTCAGAGAAGTTCTCTATGTTGTTATTCAACTCGAACAATCCCACTGCTTATTCAGCCCTGTGAGATCCCACTAATAGTCACAGTGGCTGCTGAGGCGTGGAACGGTAGGATACACTAAACCGACTCTGGAAATATAAAAGACGGCAAGCATACCAGAAGTCAATTGTTGTGTGTGTCTGCATGTATTTCGGTGTGTATGTGCTCACTCAGATGTGACCATCTAAGCTGTGATTTTTATTAAAATACTGAACATGCAGTCTGTTTGAGAAGGAGAGAGTGAGGGAGAGGTGGGGGATTTTGTTTCTCGGTTTATTGGTTTGGCATTTAGAGACTGGAGAAATCCTGAGGAGAAGAAGAGAGGGAAATGTATTGAACAGAAGGGAGATAAAAGGGGGAGAGGAAAAGCCTATTCTCCTTCCCACTGAGTGGTCTGGTCCCCAGAGAGAAACAAACTGATTTGTGATTAATGAAAAGATGGAGAAGAGGCTTCCTCTCCTTCTTTTTCTTTCTCCCCAGTCCCTTTCTCTTACTAACCTAAATCTCTCACCCAGAAAAATCCATTTTTGGTAATGATGTATGTGTATTGGGAATGATTAGGGAGCAGATAAAGAGCAAAATCAGTCAATAAAATGAAGACAGAAACATTTTACAATGTTATCATCACACAACCACTTTGTGCCCCATAGAAATAATATGCTATCATGAAGTAAAGACCTCACCTCTTGCAGAAGTCTCATCCCTCTCCTGCGTAACGCTCTCTCCACTGTTACAACTGAGCGTAAGTTTTGTCATCAAGTTAGCCAATGAATGAGCTTCAAAGTAAGTAAGTAAGATTTTCTTTAAAAAAAGGTAAGGAACTTTGATAGGAGACATGACCATAAAGGGAAAGAGGGCAATCCTAAGCTTTATGGAGCATTTTCATGCCTCATTAGCCCAGTAAAAATCAGCTTTGCTCCCTATCATCACCTATACCACCTCATCACATAGTACATATTCCTGTGCCGCACTGACAATAAAGGTCATCACTTTGCCCCAGTTATTCACCCAATGACAATGATGAAGGAGGAAGTTAGTTCTTTTAACTGTACTCACAAAGCATAAGTAGGAGAGTGTGGCAGGAAAAATGTGAAAAAAGCAGGTGATAGAATTGTAAGACATGTAGAAATGGAACAGGGGTGAGCAAAAGTATCATAATTAGAGACACCTGGAAGATTGGAAACCACGGTGCTATACTGCACCTGCCTGTCACAAGGGAGTCTTCACAGCAAACGTGGTACAACACCTCGTTCACATGACATTACTCGGGGAAAGCAAACCATTTTTAGTAAATCAAGAGTGGGGACAGGAGGATGGAGGCGTAAAGGGAGAGATGGTAATTAGGAAGAGAGGCAGCATTTCTGCTGAAAGGCAGAATGTTGAAAAGAGAAGCTCTGATTTTACGCATAATTTCATGGAGTACTAAGGTGAGCAGGTGAAACTAAGTGCCATGCAGGGGTGTGGCAATAGCGTATCCTTATTGCAGCACATGTAAGGAAAGTAAAGCAAAAGATTTTGAGCACTTTAAACAGGGTAACCTAAGAATAAACTAATGATAGAAGTTTATTTTAAAAAGGTAAGTTCATCCATTCATTTTCTAGCCACAATACAGAGAATGAGATCCTCATGAGAGCTTAATACAATGTAAAAAAAAAAAAAGTTGAGAAAACTCAAAATATCAAGGCACTACAATTCAGTAGCATTTAGAGTTTTCTGAACTTTTGACTATTGTCGTTGTCTTTACTAAGATTTACACATTTAGACAAGAGTTCTAACGACTTGAATCTTCTTCACCTAACTGCAATATACCTATGACGTTAACAATAAAATTCTAGCTTTGATGGCATGTATTTTGTCCTTAAAAAAACACAACAATTCTTGTTGAGTAAACAAAAAGATTCTAGCATCAGTAACATAAAACTTTGCCTTTACAACTTTCAGCTGCTCCCTTATTTCCAGAAGCGGATTCATCTGCATATTTGATTTGGCACAGACTTTTATGCCAGATGCAATCCTCCCATTTATCCGGGCTTGGGGCCTAGCTCGTAGATAAATAGGGGGGTTGTGTCAGGAAGGGTGTCTGGCATTAAAATTTGTGCTAAACCAAAAATTCTATTGTTAGCCTCATAGGAATATTGTAATTAGGTGAACAAAAAACTCAAGATGCCAGAATTAAAGCTTAGTAAAGTAAACAGTTGAGAAAATTCAGAAAGCTGTTTAATCAAGTTGCCTTGATGTTTTGGTAAATGGACTGGTTCTTATATAGTACTTTTCTAGCTCTCAAAGTACTTTCTTACTACAAGCCTCATTCACCCATTCACACACACATTCATACAGGTGCTTTTTTCTATTCCAAAGTTCTTTTAACCTAACATGCACACACTCACACTCTGATAGATGCATCAGGGGAAACTTGGGGTTCAGTGTCATGCCCAAGGTCACTTCGACATGCAAACCAGAGGAGCCAGAGACTGAACCACCAGTCTTCCAATTGGTAGACAACCCGCTCTAACTCCTGAGCCATAGCCACCAAAAAGTTTTCTCAACTTTTTGTTTTTACTGTGTATTGTATGGAGAACAACCTAAATGTCATCCTCAGATACACTGACTGCTTTTGGGGACACTATATTGCTTCTGTTCCAAGGGGCTTCTCCCAGACAGTCATAGCCGAAATTCTGCTAAGGGTAGACTCTTCAGGACGAAGCTTAGTCCTGCTTAAATCACCTAAATTGGCTCATTTATACGGACATGTGTATGGGTAATTTTAAAAAGCATATGAGTTTTTGAATGAAATCTTTTTGAGATGGGTTAAAAAAAAGTGGTATATCTAAATGTTGACAATGAGCATTTCAGTACAATAAGGTCAGGTAAAGATTTTGGTAATGTGTTGTACATACAATACCGTCACACCACCCACTGGTTTCTGAAGCCTTGAGTTCCACCATTGGAAATGTATACCTTTGCCTTCAAAGTAAAAGTTGTGCCTTATGAAACATGTTGACAGCAGCGCTTAGGTACAACTTTTACTTTGAAGGGGAACCTTCTCCATTTTCGGTTTTCTTTGTACTTTTTCAAGTTGTACTACCGCTAAGCTAGTAGTTAGCGAGTATTTGCAGACAACCATGAAAAACTACGGGCAACTGTGGCAATCTGCTAACAGTGAAAGCAATCACTAGGAGGTTTTTAGTACAGCAGCTTATTTGCAACCAATTTCCCCCAGCGACAGCCAGCAACCTCCAGGAACTACTGCCAACCAGTCAGGGAATACACATTTCTTCCTAGCAACCAGTGGTCGTATCACAAGTCTTATTGCAACCACAGCTGTTGCCATCTGGTGGCCTTCATTTTTCTGACTCGGAAGCTATGTTCATGTTTTTCTTCTTTTTCTTTCAGCAAACCCGGAGTTCATACATATCATTGTCAAAGGCAGGAACAGACCTCAGCTTGTAAAACTTTTAACCTCTCTCAGTGTTTATTATCCCCTTCTCACTATAGTTGAATATGTCAGCCTATTGGTGCAACTGTTATCTCCAACCTGTAGTTGCTCATTTAAATTGTAGTTAAGTGTAGTTTTTGTCTGAAGTTTATTAAGTATTCAGGATGTTTTTCTATGTGTATTTAGTAATTTTGCAAATGTTGAGTCAAAGACAGACTGTCTACTCTAAGTGTATACTGAATGACAACAGACATTTTGTGCCAGACTATGTTCAATGTCTGCATATTTGCATCAGCTGTCTAGGAAATGATGCATGCAGGATTCATAGAGCAAACAGAGAATGCCTGACAGCTTTGATATGACAACGCTTTTCCTCTCATACAGAGCTCCATGGTTTCAAAATCAGTCATTCACAGAGTTCACGAACTGTGGGAAAAAAAAGTGGCGCGTGCAGGGGGGAGTACGACAGAGAGGACAGCAAATGTAAGGAAAAGAGGAGAAGTCTTTCTTAAGAGTGTCTCCTGAACAATTCTTCAGTGGCTTCCCACTCCTGTGGGGAGAGAACAGGTTTTGCTGAGAAAGGAGATCACATCAGTATTAAATCGAAGGCATTTTAACTGCTTTGTAGGAAGCAGAATTAACTTGGGACTAGCAGAGGTAGAAAGTTCAGCAGGTACAAGCAAGGAGAAGCTAACTAGTTTAGAGAGAGGGAAGTTTTCCTGTTCCAGTAATGTTTTATTAATTGCAGTTATGGAAATGAATACCTCACCAAACATCAGCACTATAGGCTCCTTTCTGTTCAATATTTCTCTTATTAATTGAATGGCTCTTTCTCTGCCCACACACTGTTTTGTTCTTCGGTGGGGATAAATATTTCATTTGATGATTTCCATTTCCAGTAGGCAACTATCTCCGTTCATGCCATAAAGGCTAGAATATTGAAATGGCCTGAGTCGCTTTGTCAGTGCATTCAAACCACACAGCATCCATCACGATATATACGCTTCTATACCACCATTTCTTATTTGCATATGTTTCAGAGTCTTTTACAAATTCAATATTGTGCTCTTACAAGTACTGTTTGAATGGAGAAATGCACTCTGCATGCATAATGCAGCAAAAACTTTTTTATTTAACACAATTGTATCAAGTTCCAGTAAAAATCCAAATCAAAGCATAGTCACCATATTTCTCTCAACAGTTCAGCAAAGCAGACATTAATTTGTTGAATATAAGATGATTTAATAAATTTATGCAACCAAGGACATAAGAACAATTTGGTGGTACAAACATGTGCAGTGGCACTGTCTACTGGAGATCACAAATACTTATATTTGATGTCAAGTTACGATGCATTTTTTAATAAGATATCCCCATTTTGGCACTCTACTTACAGCATTTGACAATATGGTTAAAGAAAGAAAGAAAATGCATTTTTTAAAATTTCTATTAATTAGTATTATATGTGAAAAACTACCAAAATAAAAGCCCTGGCAGCAAGGCTGTTATCCTGTTACATATTGAAAACAAAACAATAAAAATGAGGAGCAGCTGAGCAATGCTTATTTTTATTTAAGGGTGAGGATTAGGTCAACAATGACTTCCTCTGGTTGTTATCCAGTACTCTAATACCAAAATCTGTAATAACATGGGTGGTTAAATAACATATTTATCTTGCATATATTGGTAAGCTTGTGAGCCACTAACTGCCAGAAGTGTGGACAAAGGAAAGGCAAAATAATGTTCTGTGTGCCCTGTTGTCTCAGTATACCTCTTTGCACATCTTTGGAATCACTCTTTTCTTCTTGTTTTATTAAATCTTGTGAGCAATTTCTCTGCATTATTAGTATGGCAGGGAATTTGAACACTGTGTCAATGCACATCATACATATTTTAACAATACTTAGTATTACTTGGATCAGAGGGACAGCTCAGGTTGAGTGGTTTGGGGACAAAGTCAGAGAGGCAAGGTTGAGATGGTTTAGAAATGTAAAGAGGAGGGATAGTGGATATTTTGGACAAAGGATGTTGAATATGGAGCAGCCAGGGAGGAGGAAAAGAGGAAGCCCTCAGAGGAGGTTCATGGATGTGGTGAAGGAGGACATGCAGCAGGTTGGTATGACAGAGGAGGATGCTAGGGATAGAGTGAGATGAAGGCAGATGATCTGCTGTGGCAGCCACTAAAGGGGGCAGTTGAAAGAAGAAGACTTAGTATTATTTAAAATGTATCTAAAGCCTCTTTCAGATACACTATAATGCCACTAAAAGGACACCCCTTTTTGCTTATTTAAACTGAACCGAACAGAGCTGACCTAATGCCACAAGAGAGATTTTTAGTTAGCACATCACTGCTCTGATATTACAGTGTAGAGATACAGGTAATCTCAGTGGAGTTATTTCATTGTAATAAAAGAGCACCACACAGAAAATCTTCATACCTCAGCTGTAGTTTGATCAAGGACCAATGTTGTGGTACAGGTCCAGCTTTTGGCAAAAGAGACTTGTATAGCAAACCTGACTGAAGCAGAACTCTCACTCAAAGAGGTGAGTATGACATCCTTACACTGACACCTAAGCAGCGAAAATTACAAGAGGCCTGCAAGCAGTGTTTTACAGACAGCAAGTTCATTAGGCAAGCAGGCAAATATTCATATTACTTGTCAAAGTCCTGTATGTGTGTGTATAGACTTGTGTGAATGCTTATATGTGTAAATGTGCTGTTAAGTAAAATCTGCTGGACTGTGCCTTCACACATGTCTGGCCACGATGCAGCCATGAAACACAGTTATACACTAAGATTAGAAACACAAAGTCTTATTCGATCTTTGTAATGAGAAACCTGTCCGCATTTCTATGCTTCTGATTTGTGGAGCCAGAAAGGTCCATATGTGGTGAGAAAAAAGTGAAAACCAATCAGTGTTTTGAAAGTAGAAGAGTGCACTGTGGCTTCACTCTCTTAACAAGAAATCTACAATAAACCCAATCAAGGAATTGAAATACTTTATTTATAAGACTTGTTGTTTAGAAATAGCAGAATACATAAATTTTTCTGTTCCATTTTCATCATCATTACACAGTGTGTACCATATCATTACCATAGCATTTTTAAAGCAACACATTTTGTGATTTTGCAGTAATAAAAACCATAACAGGTGTCCCTAGCAGTTTGAAACTTTACCTAGAAGGGATTTTCCATAAACAAGTGTCATGTCAGTGAGCCAGTGTTCATTTCTTCACAGCTAATTATCTTGTAGGAGAGAGCACATAGCATGGTTGTTTGGATCAGTTTCAATGAGCATACTGCATGTGCTAAACCAGGCGCTGTAGGAAGTGGAAATCACCAAAGGACACAGGGAAATCTCTGCTACAGTCATACAGTGAGATTACTGGTGATGGGTTTAGTTTGCTGTAAACATGCTGAGCAGTAATGCAGTTGTTTTAGAGCTGTTTCTATGTATCACAACATGCTAAAATCATCTCACGTCTCACGGGATGTGGGTGCGTTCTGTGTTTTTATGTCCCTGCAAATGTACCTTTGATCAGCGGTGATATTTAATTACACTGAGGAACACCCTGAACATCTGAATTGTTTCAGGTTTGTTTTGTTTTTTTCATTTACTCCCCTATGAATCCATAATAGAAAACAGCTGGGCATATCATAGGGAGCAATAAAATGTCTTATCCCAAAAGGCTTTCTATCATAGCTGTTTGTATTCATGTTGAGCTCCTTTGTACAAGCTGATGCTTTATGAACACAGATGTTCACTGAACACAAAGACAGACAGATTAAGAGGATAACTGTTCATTTACAAATTTTGAAATTGTAGACTGTTGTCTTAACATATACACAACATTTACTACGAAGAAACTAGCAGCTGTCAGAGATTAAAGTAAAGGGGAAAAGAGAGCCAAAATATGTTCTACTTATTTCCCACCAAACCCAAGCCCATTTTGAATCGTAGCTACAGTACAAGCGCAAAGGGTGGAGACAAGATGTGAGTTATTGAATTTGTAATGAATGGTCTCAATGACACCACTAGCTGCCAGATTGCATATTTTAGCTCAATCCATCACTAAAGGGACATTTTCAAATCTTACCCTGAAGCTGAAATATGAAAATCACAGCCACTCTGCCTGGTTTTGAGACTGAAGCCATCAATTCTCTGGCCCTCATCTTTTCACAGCCTTAATTACATGGTATCTCTTGTGCCATCTGCCCTCCTGTCCAAGCCTGGTTGTCATTCAGTATAAAATGAGTGAGATGAGCCAGTTCTAATTAAATAAGAAAGAGATAGACTGGGGAGATTACAATATGTGTGTGTGCAATATGAGCTGGGTGGAATAATGTCTATATTTGGCAGTTGGTGTTTATGAACTGCTTAGATGTGGAGTCGTGCCACATTTATATAGGATAACTGAAAAGAAAGATATGAAACCAACCTCAACAGAGACATCTGCACCAAACAAATGTTGTGTTCTGCTATCAGAAACCTGAAATACTGCAGTATTTCATGCTTCAAACTGTATAATAAAGGGCACCCAAGGGAACTGCCGTCACTATAACTCATTCAATAAATAAAGATTCCACATGGCAACACATGTATGAGCACAGCATAGACATTTTGTGTTAGTAATTGTGTTTTTAGTGAAAGAGAATTAATGCATATTGTAGGAGTGAATCCTCTTCTCTTACTCTTACCTCACTTCTTTTTGCTCTGTCACATTAGGAGAAAGTAGAAGCTCAACGGATTCTGTTTCCCTTCTTGTCAGCCAACAGTGTGACTTATAATTGGTGGAATTGATCAAATGAAATGAACTAGCTGATGCAGCAGCACTGTGCAGAACAGAATAGTGTCAGACTAAAATTGCACATGTTCAAATGAATGACATTTATGAGATCAGACTTTTACACGAACTCTGTCTCGCTTGCCAGCTCTCACAGAAGGCAGAAGGCACCTGCAGAGAGAGGAAATGGCTCACTTTTTGTATGCGTGTGGGAAGCTGGGTGTTGCTGGAAATTCCCTGAAAACAGCTTACTCATCCCTGAAACAATGTACTCTATCTGTTATCCCTGGAATGTTGCAAAGCACTCGTCCAGTTCTGTATCCCCACTGAACCAAATCATTCCCTCCATTTGGTGCATATGAACATGTGTAGATGGCTCTTACAGGAAGGTGTTGGTCTCAACCCTTGCAAGTGTTATCTCTTTAACAGAGCATGAAGCACCCTGTGGCGCTGATCAGCTGGGCAGCCATCTCTCCCACAGCAGGACATACACTAGTCAGAAACATTCACTGCTTTCCTTTTCTCCAAGAGTTAATCGAACAGCTGCAGGTATCCCCTAGGGGAAAACAGGTGGAAAGAAGGATTAAGGTGAAGAAAAGATGTTTTCAGGAATGTGCATTTATTGATCAGGTTTTCAGTCTTTCTAATCAGTTTCACTGAGGCACATTTGTCCTCATGTATACCATCCAGCCCAGAGCTTTTTCTTGCTTATTCCCCCCAAACAAGGTCAAAAACTGTGTAAAGACTAGAGTGATTAAATCTGACCTGTGGTTCGTACCCAGTTCATTGAGTACATTGCATGAATGAGACTTAACTTCCAGGGTGATATCAAAAGTCAAACTCTTGAGTCCTTGACCTAAGATCTCCTCCCAGTAGCGTCACTGATTTAACAGAGCCCTTTGTTGGTGACCTTGTAGGGAACACAGGTATTCTTTTAAGTGCAGTGGAATACACAGGGGTATATCTTCCAGGAATTCAGTTAGTTTCTTTTCATTTGGACTCAAAGTATGCGGACCTCGTATCCATCTCTGCCTTCCCCAAAAAACTTATCTGCTCCCTTAGGCTTTGTTCCCTGAGCTGAAGACACAAACGCCCGTCAAGGCTCTGCCAGTTTCACAGCAAACAGTCGCTTGTCACTTCACAGTGCTGAAATCAACTCGGATAAGAGGATTATGTGACTGAGGACGACTGAACAGAACATTTAGTGTTGGCGCCAAGAAACAACCCGATCAGCAGCTAAGGGTTATTAGGCAGCTTGTAGACTTAAAGTCCTCGCTCTGTCTTTCATTTACTGTCCTCGACTCCTGCCATCATCTTCTTTTGCCTCTTTCTCCTTCTGCTTTCCCAATTCAACTTGAGTTTTTTTTTTTCCTTTTTCTTATTCCCACTTATTTACGCCTCTGTTATATCTGTACCCTTGCACTTTATCTGTTAAAATCAGTTTCATCTTGCTCTACTGTTATTATTCTTCTTCCATCCTCATTATTGTTGGTAATTCATCAGTTTGCCAGCATGGGAGTAATATTGCAGTTTGCGTTAATCGGAAACTTGAATAAACTGTTATATGGCTACTAGTAATACTGTGTGTGTGTGTGTGTGTGTGTGTGTGTGTGTGTGTGTGTGTGTGTGTGTGTGTGTGTGTGTGTGTTTTCTCTCCTCTTATTAGTGTCGTCAATTTTCTAGCAGAAAATATATGTTCACCTCTCCTGCCTTAATGTGTTTGGAATGGCTGAGTGCTGTAAAAGAGAACCATAATTGTACCACATCAGAGAGAGCAAGGAAAGTGACTATCCCCAAAGGACCTGCAATACAAGAAAAGATACTTACACAGAAAGAAATGCAGTGACACAGTCACCTGTTCATCTGATAGAGCATCAGTCATATTGCTTGGATAGGTGATCTTGGAAAACCCTTGAAATTCAAAAGAACAGAAATGTACGTAGTTTGTGACCTTTAAAGCTTTCACTTTAGGTATTTCTGTGTTTATCGTATTAGATTTTTTCATTTGTTAATCCAGAGTTAACTTTATGGTTAACAAAATAAAATAAATAAATAAAATAAAAAAGACTAACAAGAGGAGTCTATAGAGAGCCTATATTGCTCCTCTTGGCAAAGCAAAAGTGTTTGGCAGGCACAACAAAGCATTCAGACCATGATTCTGCTTGCTAAAACTGCCGGACAGGACAGGTTTAAAAAAAAACAAAAAACTTTATGATTCTACTCTCATTCCCACATGCAGAATGACTTTTAATGCCAGTTGGTCTTAATTTCACAGAAAAACTGTCAAAATATTTTACCTTGAGGGATTGAAGAGAGTTAATGTCTGGCTCCCTGCTTCTTGTTTTCACTTTTTATTTGTGTAAGCAATGAAATGATCGCTGCAGAGCTTGATTTTAATGCCATTATTTGTTTTACCCACCAGAAATATTTGATTTTAGATTCAGCCAAATGATCGTTTGCTTATTGAGCATGAATGTTTTATCAAAAATGCTTAGTCTCAGTTATAGCATAAGAAATTGAGACATGAAATGCTTGCCTTTAGTAAGTACTGAATACTCTTCATTAAAAATAAAGTATTGAGGTAATCTTTAGCATTGACTAAACTGTCAGCTACTATTTTATTATTAACACTTGTTTTAAGACTGCAAAAGCTGCCTTGTTCAAGAGTTTTTATTTAATGAAACAAAACAAAAAAATAAATAAAAATACAACAAAAAAAAAAAAAAACAAGACAAGAGAAATATATACAAAGTAAGAGAAATATATATACAAGGTAAGAG
>VUQS01008342.1:6175-17465 GCA_015108495.1 Heterochromis multidens
AAAAAAAAAAAAAAAAAAAAAAAATGTTGTTTTTCAAAAAAAAAAAAAAAAAAAAAATATATATATATATATATATATATATATATACATATATACATATATATATATATATATATATATATATCCGTGACACATGAGGATATCTTATATTGGTCTATGTGGTTTGCTCTTCAGATATCGATGTGTGGACAAACACAGTGGTTGTCCTGGTTATGAGGCTGCTTCTCATGAAGATCCTCATCTTTGACACTCTGATGACCATTTATGTTGTTATTAAGTGGTAAGAGCCACCATGTCATCGCACTAAACACAGCATCATATGGCACACGCATGTACCTTTGCATGCAGGAATGTCTTTGATTCTTATAATTGTGTAAATCTGTAAAATTCTTTGAGTGTAATTAATTTGATTTTATTTAATTATGTAAGTCTGAGCGGTGTGTTTGACTTTTCAGATTGATGGAAACAGGTTTTTCATGCATCATGTGACCTTGACAAGAAAACTAGCCCAGAGAGCTTAACTGTTTCTGGTCTGAAGTCTTCACAGAGGGGATTTCTTCGCTGGAAGATAATGAGTATGTTCCCACCTGTATGGTTGATTTCATGAAGATGGTTTGACAAGTTAAATGGGAAATGATCTACTGTCAGGATAACAGGAGTATGCTGTAATGCTTAAAGTTGCGCCTTTTTCAGCCTTTTCACAAAGACATCCCAGGTGTTGCTGCCTTTGGCAGTTGAAAACAGATCCGAGTTTGTGAGGCCAAACCTGGTATCTGATCGAAAGCTAACCACAGACAGATGGCTTAATGCTTCTGTTAAATATGTGTATGTGCTTCTGTGAGAAGGTATGTGTGTATAGTCTCACTCTTATTTAACTCTAAATTACTGTGGGTGAATTCCAGCTCAAAGATTTTTTAAGTTTACACATAAATACTGTTTTACATTATTAGTATCTTCATTTTTCTTTATATAGTCCTATAAATGTAAAATTAATAAACAGGAAGTAAAATGGGACTTTTTGACTTTATTGTTTTTGTTTTTAAATAAAACACTGACACAGTTTATTTCCTCCATTTTTTTTCTTTTTTTGAGAGCCTTGAGTAACACACTGACATATCAACAGAGCACCACTAGGTGGCAGTACAATCACATCTGACATTTTTTAAATTATTATTCAACAGCAAGAATATGGAGCTTAACTTCCTCTACAGGGCACTACGTTCATAAATAAGTTAAGTATTTCAACATTGACCAGTCACTCTTCACTCACACATGTTGTAAGAGACCACAATGCCAAAAAACTGAGATGAAGCAATATCGTCAAACAAACTGGGTGTAATTACAAAGAATGTTACATGTTCAAAAGGCTCATAGGCTTTTAAGGGTAGAAATCTCTACCAGGTATCAAATTCCCAAAACACAACGCTGATGCACATAACACAGCATAGTGTGATAAGGTTTCTTCAGTAATTTGCACTGTTTTCTCTCCAGTATTTTACATGTATCCCAACAAGGAGCAGCTTGTCAATTCCAACAAAACCAATCTACAGTAGTAAGTTTAAAAACTTGGGAGAAAAAGACTCCAAGAGGCTGGAGGGTGCTGGTTTGGTGTTGAGTTAGAAATTTTGCTGCACAAAACAAACAAAAAAAACAATCCAAAAAAAATCTGTCTTTGGCTCAAATTATATAATTAAAAAAAGAAACACAAGCCTGTAAAGTCACAGCGTCTTGGCAAAAAGGTGGGACTTCCTCTAATGTGAATCAGCTGAAATGAAAACACTTTTGAACATTACAAAAAACCCCCCACTGAAGCACCCACAAACACACAGACTCACACAAACAGTCAAAATCAGGCATGAGAAAAACAAAGTAGTATTGATGGCATTTGCTGTGACAAGTTTCAAAATACATTCAACAGAACAGCTCACATTGACTCACTTAAAATAAAATGCTGAGGCTAGTACTTGTTGCACTTCAACAAAAAAAAAATGGCATCTCCTATTATTCGACTTATTGTTACTGTGAAACGATCAAAAACCAAATCACAGAGCTCCAAAATTTGAGCCATTGCAGGTTTTTGTGGAGGACATCAAGCGAAAGGAAAAAAAAAAAAAAAAATCACATCAAATGGCACAAAAACAAACTCTACTCCATTACACTGTGCACTGAAGACAAAATGAACTATTTACAGTCAATTTAACCACACAGAAACATTTGTGTCATTGTCAGTTGCGTTTTATCCAAAGTTGAAGACAGATTGTAGAAGCCGTCATGACATCTTGCTCATTTTATTTATTTTTTTTACCTCCAAAGAGCTGATTCTCTCATGTAAGATGCAGTTAGTGCTGCCAGAATGTCCTGTGCCCACTGGGAGGTCTTTCACCTTTTCTAAAAAAAAAAAAAAACAAAACTTCAAAGTCCCAATAACTGTTCAGGCAGCTGGTTCCTCACTGCAAGAGAGAGGAGCCGGTGCTAAGTATCAGTGCTCAGCAAAAAACTTCCAAAACTCTATTTCTAGTGCACACACATACCCAGGCCCACATGCATGCAGGCAGGCACACACAAAGACTCCCACTCTTACATCAAAACAGTGCTCAGAAAACACAGCAGGAGCAGGGCAAGCCTTTTAAAAGTTTGAGAATCAGAGTGTAAGGAGGAGGTGGCAAAACTGCGGGGATAGATCCTCCATCTATCCCGGTGTGGATGGAGACTCTCCATATCCTTCTGGGCACTGTATGCTGCCACTGTGAAGTTGGCATCCCCGGTGGTTAGGAGGTCAAACACACAGGAGTGGAAGTAAATGTCCTCCACCTCCAGCTGCTCCCTGCAGTGCTCCTTTGCCCCCTCCACACCAAAAACCTGCGTGGAACTGTAGGCGGATGTCTGTGTCTGTGAGGAGTAGCTGGGCCGACGTAGTTGCTGAAGCTGCAGGCCGAGCGCAGGAGGGGAGAGGGGCAGAGGGAGATGCCCTGCCTGGTCAATGCGTTCTCCGCTGGGGCAGCCATTCAGGCAGAGTTGCAGGTCCTGGGTGGCATCATAGGCCTGAGCCAGTTCCTCTGGGATCCGCACCGCCAGCGTCAAGTAGCGCCCCAGTTGGCGAACAATTACAGTCACACCAATGTAGCCAGCATGCAGCTCCACGTGGCGCCCTGGGCTGCGCTCAGAGATCCACAGAGCCCGGACCTTCCCAGTTGCTCCATCTGCACCAGCAGAATTGTGGATGGGGTCCCCACTGCTCACGGTTCCATCATCAAAGGCAGCGGGGAGGTTGTCTGTGACGGCCTGGTAGACCCTCTGGTCCGTACAACCCTCATAGGGTTTGAAGATGATGGTGATCTATAGAGCAGAAGAGCATCAGGTATCTTAGAGGAACCTTCAATTATGTTCAGTTTCAGTTACCAAGTAAATTCATCACTTATGGCACAGACACAACTTTCATCAAGAAGACAAATAGAGCAGCTAATTAACAGGTAAATTAGGGTAAAATACAATTGAAAGTAAATTAATCACCAGCTAATTAAATAATTTTATAATTAATTTCATGCAGTTAGAGGGGTTAGGTTAATTGGTGATTCTAAATTGCCCATAGGTGTGAATGTGAGCGTGAATGGTTGTCTGTCTCTCTGTGTTAGCCCTGCGACAGACTGGCGACCTGTACCCTGCCTCTCACCCTATGGCAGCTGGGATAGGCTCCAGCCCCCCCGCGACCCTGAATTGGATAAGTGGAAGAGAATGGATGGATGGATGGATAATTAATTTCAGTGATTTTTGAAGCAAAACATTAAAGATTTGCTTCTCAAACTATGAAGATTTGCTGCTGTCCTTCAGGTAGTAGACAGCTAGTTGAACAAAACAGGCGATATGAAGACTTCATTTTGGGTGCTGGAAGAACAAGATGACAGAAAATACTAATAATACCAATAATAAAAATAATAATAAGCTGCAGCCCCAACTAACTGGTTTGTTTAGTCTTTTATTATTATTATTATTATTATTATTATTATTATCATTTCAAGCAAAATAAATGTTCTGTGGTGTTTGTTACTTTTCTTTTTTTATGATGTGATTGAGTATCTTCTGGTCAGAAAATTAAAGAGTACATTTATTCATGCACTAAACTAAACTAATGAATCAAGAAAAAAGAAGAAATTTCCATCTCTCTGTTTTCCACAAATATCAACACTCACCCATTGCACAGGTTACCGACTCTCATCAGGGTACATTTGAGAAATGACTTAATGACTTTTTAACAAGTTGTAATTTGACACAGCTATGCAAACATGCTGACACATGCACGCACACAAACACACACACAGGGCACCAGTGGTGAGTGGAAGCTGGAAGTGGTAGATGCAGGGTGTGGTGTGAGCATTACGGTTAGCACTAGCATCATAGTTCCGGTGAATGGCTGCTTTGTTCATATGACAGCCGTGAGGAATGAGGCCTGGCAGGCCATTAAGCCTGGAGGGCTGTTAATGTGTGTGTAAGAGTGTGTGTGTGTGTGTGTGTGTCCCTAATAATCGTGACTAATAACTTGCCCCACCTCTGACACAAGGTCAAACCTACAGCTCCAAAGTGTAGCAGCTGTACGATTTGCTTAATGTGTGTGTGTGTTTCTGCCAGTGTGTACGTGACTAAGTGTATGCATGGGTGTGTATGTGCTTTAATAATTAAAGCTATCGACTGTGCTAGAAAGTGCAGATCATCGTGGGGAAACAACAACATTGCTTTTTTAACACCACAAAGATCACCTTGTGTGGTTCGTCATCCATTTAGTGGTGTGTGCATATGTGTGTACTTGTGAGTGAGTGTCTTCTGTTGTACAGAGTCCTCTAACACACGGAGTGCTGTAAGCAGAGCACAAGGAGTGCGACTCGTGAACTTATGAGACACGCACACATATAAGTGCTTGCAAACATACACATAAGTAAACAGTGGGTCCTTTCACACATCTCATTCCATGTTATTAAAGGTCAGGCTATACGCAGCCATTAACCAAGTTAGGTTTCTAACACTGCTTCAGTCACAAGAGACAAGAGTCACAAGATCGAGGCTGTTTGCCTTACACCTGTGAGTCTATGGGAGCGAATGAGAGAGTCAGAATGAAAGTCAAGTAGAGCAGGGGGAGCATGTTTTCCAGTTTGACTTTGATAAGATTTTTTTATTCTGACGTGCAGAAAAGTAGCTTAGACGTCATTATGGAAACACAAATAGAGATATATAACTAGATTGCACACCCTGCTTGCACCCTGCTGAGACTTTTTCAGCCTCAAAAATAGAAAATAAGAGCCCAAAAGCCAATTTACAGTTCTTTACCTTATTAGTTGCTGTGGCACTGGAGCCAGGAACCACAGGAACATTAGTGACCTGCACCGACAGGTAGTCGTTATCAATGAGAGGCCATGCTCCCTCCACCTTACAAGTCTGGAAGCTGTCCTTGAATGTCCTCAGGTGTGGGTCACCGAAGAGACCACAAAACAGGTACCCAGCTCGAGAGTGGCTGTGGCCGTGGCCGTGAGTGTGGGAGTGTGCATAAGCATGTGCGTGGGGGTGCGTGTGGGCGTGCTGAGTGCGGCTGTGGTAGTTGCACGGCTCGAAGTGGATCTCGGGGTGTGTAGGAGAAGTGGGGCCGTCTCTGGAGCAGTTCCTCTGGCTCATGAGGTCTGAGATGCCCAGAACGGCTGAGTGGAAGACCAGGTTTCCTCGGCAGGACTTCGCTGTCCTCTGAGTGCAGGCCGAGTACGCACGTAAAGCCTTGCAAAACTCAGTGTGAAAGCCATCCACGACAGTGGTCAGGTGGGAGGTCAGGGAGACAAAGTCGGTGGTGCACTTCTGGATACGACACTGAGGGGTGGCCACCTGGCACTGACCTGAAGAGGACACACAGATAAAGTCTGAAATACTGACATAAACCAATATATGATCACAGACAGAAGGAGACATGTCTGATAATTTAGGTGTGAACTAGAATTGGGCCTTACTAGAAGGGAAAAGACTACTAAGTTTACGTGTGAAGAAAGCTTTGATTTTAAACACACAATGATATAAGTCTTTTACAGTCTAATAAAAACCTAATAAAACTAGAAAAAGAACCAGCTGTTGATTGAAGGTCTGGATCAATCAGCAGTGCCGCTCTGTGAGTGTAATAAACCTGAAGTGTAATAAACCAAAGAGCAACTAGAGAGAGGGAAGATGAAGCATGTTTTACCACAAGGAGTGAGATAAAAATGTCTATATAGCCAAGAAGCACACAACAGATAGAGCATTATAGACAAAGGAAGCAGGACAATGTAGCTGTGCTGTGCATACAAACACAACACAGTGACTTTTTGAAGCTAATAATCTTCGTCAGGAAGGTGCTGAATAATTGTGTTTGTGATCTTGGGTGGCTTTTGCAGAGGAAAAACATAATCAAAAATGTACTTTGTGTACCCATCAGAAATAGATTTCCATGATGTTTTATCTATTTCTACATTTCTAAATGTAACAAGGGTCAAAGTCGCCTTTTATATCATAGATCATCGGGGAGAGAGAGAAAGATAGAGCAAGAAAGAGATTAGAGACCAGACCTAATGCATCAGTCACAACGTGCTCCAATTAGATTAGGCCAGAGAGAGAGGCTCTGCAGTGTATGAGCAGCTACACACACACACACACACACACACACACACACACACAAATAGCTATCTTAGAAAGAATGCTGCTTGTACTTCCGTTAACCACAAAAAGTCAGTGATCTTTAGATGATGGTCTCTTAATGGCCAAGAAAAGGCCAAAAGTGCATGAGTTTTTACAGAAATGATCACTCAAATGTTACTCCATCACTTAACCAGCCAACAGCACACGTTCGCTATTCTTCGTAGATTTATCTGATTTTGGAGCATGAAGGAGTGTGGTGCTACCAAATGGGGGCAGTAATGCTCTGAATTTTACAATTCAGGGTGCAGGTACGGACCCTCACTCACACCGCGCTTTAGAATCTCTCTCCTAACTGTTAAATACTGACACTAACCCACAGACACACACACACACACAGGCTGCCTCCCATGCCAACCACCACTGCACAGACAGGTCTGAGTACTGAGGACACATTGTGTCTTTGACTGGCGCACCAACAGCCCCCTTCTTTCCCTCCAATCTAGCCTGCAGTACCCAAATACTACTCCCAATCTAATCAGAGTGGGTTTATTCTCTTTCGGAAGGTATCAGGATCATGAGCTGCTGCACAAAACCACTTATTCACTAATATTTTCCCAGAAGGACGACTTAGTGAGAGGTGAGCTGCAGGACTCCGGTATTAAACCTTCGACTTACATACAGGTTAAAACCTTACTGAAGACAAGCCTCTGCTGAAGCTTTACACCACTGTGTCGCTCCCATGCTGGCCCTGCACTCTGATCTCCCTGAAATAAAAACAAACTAGGATTTCCCCATTATGCTTTATAATGTTTGTAATATTTACATGTTACATATTAAAGGACAATTTTCTTATTTTCAGTCTCCAAACATTCCTCTGATCTCCTTTTTAGACAGTCTTTCTAAGTATTCATAGCTGAACTTTCAAAAGAAAATCAAGTCTCTGCATACAAATTAGTATTTTTTTCTCAAGTAAAGCCGGGGTGATGAATACTCTACTGGCTAGAAAATATTGTTAACATTGCCTACAACATTGCTCCGTGTCCTTTATCTTCCTCGCATCCAATATCATCCCACAGGACTCGAATCTTTTTTTCTCTCATATCTTATGTTTTGTCTCTTTTTTTTTTTAGCTTCAATCACTTGCCTCATTCAGCACTATTCTGCTTTCAGCCTTCAGCCCCCTCAGCCTCATTCCCTGGCCAGCCTCCTCACCTCCTTGCTGCCTCTCTTCCTGAGGCAGCTTCTCTACCATCAGACAGAGGTCATAAGATCAACCAGCTGAATCTCAATGGGTCAGTTTAGCATTTTTTTTTTTTTTGCCTCCCAATCTTGCTGCCTCCAACTTCTTTGATCTCTGGAGATCAGGAATGGATCTACTGGGATCATTGCTCAACCAAGGGAATAGCTCTAGAAGTGCTTATTGATCACCTTGTTGTGTGCACCCTCTCACATGCTGAGCTCAAATCACACAAACACCCTTTCTATAGCTTTAAGCTACAAAGCTTTACAGGCGCTCACTCCAGCATGCACTTTCTCTTGTCGTCGACTAGACACTGCGAACAATAGTCAACAATTCAGGCACTCCTTCCTCCCTGTCTAAACACACACATGGGGCTGACGACTGGAGCAACAAAGAAACATATCTCAATACCCCAAAACATGTACAAGTTTTAACAAATAAAACATTCTGTTTGGCTCAACAAACTAAAAAATACACATTCTTTCCAGGTGACGCACGTGTAGCATAGGTGCCAAGAGGGTCTTTAATGTTAAGTGGGTCTCTCTGTTCCCACCAGAATGTGTGCAGAGGTGGTTTTGTCCGACTGCCTGCGCTGTGTTAAACTAATTACTGGAGGTGTGACTGCTCTACAGACAGCTGACCCCCTGCACAGACAGAAACACTCAGACTCAGCCAGTTTTTTTTTTTTTTTTGCACCAAATGCAAAACACCTCTGTGTCTTTACGAGACAGAAAATGACCAGCAAACAATGTGGCAAAAAGAAGACCCGTAAAGCGCCACAGAAACAAAAGAGTCTTTCAAAACTGTCACATTTGATTTTAGTGGCAGAAATCCTTACAGACACCTTGTTAACATTTGGCTTCCAGTCAGCAGGCTCTTTATTTGTTTAATTCATTGTTTTAGTTGTTTTTTTCTAACAAGCATTGGATCAGTGTAGGTGGTGTTTCTGTAGAGGCGGCCATCAAAAGATAAACATCCACAAATATAAAGAGAAATCTGTCAGATATTCAAGAACACATTCTAAAATTAGATTACCTGATCGCATTTCTTATAATAGACGTTATTAATCTGCATCAGCTCAACATAAACTGTTTATTTAGGTTTGGCCAGATTTAAATCATAGCACAACTTTTTACTTTTTATGACGTGCAGCGCTGGAATATCTTTTTAAATGTGTGCACTGAATAAATCTGTTATATATGGACAAGAAGAGAGGTAGTCCTCTCCTTCCTTCTCTCCCCCTCCTCCATGAGCCATTAAGAGGCAGACAGGAGAATGACGGCCCAGGAGAGAGGAGAAACTCGATCCGTGCTCAGACTGCTGCACTGCCGCTTTAGAGAGAGCCATTGTCAGGCAGCACTGGGCCCAACACAAGGATCAGCCACACAGTGATTACAAATGCTAATAACTAATAAAGTGTTTTCATCACTACCAAGTGCAAGAGACAAATGTTGTTACTATGGTTATAGCTGGTGGAGTCAACAGTAATTAGTTCATCATTGAATATGAAAGTACATAAATTACAGATTAGTTGCCACTGTGACCCAAACAGACTCTAGGTGTTGCAGTGTTGAAGTGTAATTAGTTACCTATGTGAGCACCGCAGCACAGAGCGATGACCAGCAGCAGCAGTGGCCGGAAGCGGCGCACCATAGACGGGGAGGTGAGGCGCTCAGCCCCGCGGCAACAGCATCCGGCTCTCCCCATCCCCGTCCATGCAGGGCCAGGAGGGGAGAGTGGACAGACTTCCAAAGGGCGAGGACGGGTGGTGTCCAGGCCTTCTCACTTCTTCTTCTGCCTCTTCTTCTTCACTCTTCTCTCCTTCCTCTCCTCCTCGGGTGCGCAGGGGCATTAAAACACAGCTGCTCCGCGGAATGCAGGGCGGAGGGGGGTGGAAAGGCAAAGAGAGGAGGAAAAATAAAACAAAGTACAACCAGAAGTCACTTCGACGACACTTTTACTTTTTCCCCTATACGAATCCAAACCCCACGTGATTTAAGTGCGCTCTCGTTGCAAGTCGGACTTTTGCCTTGATTATGATCACTCGCCTCTCTCGTCCCAAACACGCACAATCATATCCCTCCCTCCCTCACTGGCCAGGCGGAGGTTTCTCCTGCTCTCCTCCCATTTCACTTTCTCCTCCTCCTCTCCCACTCCAGCAAATCAATAGAGAATCAACCAAACCCTGCTGGCGGAAAACCCGCCTATATCACAACTGATAGAGAATCAGGGAGTGAGAAAGAGAGAGAGAGAAGGGGCCATAAAATGGGACCAAAAAAAAAAAAAATCAGATAAAAGTCGCTAAACCCTGGTAAGGCAGCATATAAAACGAAGATAATAATGGGCTTTTATTTATTTAATTTACTGTCCATTTGCGCACATAACCACACAAAACAGCAGAAGCATTAGAACACAATACAAAAAGGACATCGAGGGTATGTGATTAAAAAAAAATTATAAGGAAACTAATCATATCCATTTTTCAAATTTAAAAGGGATAGAAATATTACAAGCATATTGCAAAGATAAGCAAACAATCAGTGAACAGTGTCAAAGCAGTTTGTTAGACTTTTAACCTTTTTCTTTCTTGTAGCATGGTTTCCTTTCACTGTGTACATTTATAAGAAAAAAAATCCTTACACCTAAACTACAAAAGGTAATTCCGTCATGTGAGATGGGAGTCTTTGTAGTAGCTGTGGAAATGTTGACGGGCTTTAAACGCTGTAATAGCCTAGTTAATATAATGGCATTCATTCACAGGTAAATAAATCACGTTTTAAGATATATGACATATTCAAGACTCTGTTTGCTAGAGAGCAATAAAAAGAATATTCCCCATCACCCAAGCCTCTTAAGGTTAACAATAAAGTCCTGTTTTATTTTTTAAGTTCTTCTGATAGGATGTAAAGCACTGTTAGTACTTATACAGTTAGTACAAATACAGGTGATTTTAAACGTTTTCCCCAGAAAAAAAGCCAAACAACCTATGAAGATGTGTCAGAAATCCCAAAAAGTTGAATCTGTTCATCTGGACGTGGCGTTTTTTTAGTGGGAGAAACGTTTCGTTTACCAACTGGTAACTTCTTCAGTCTCAGCTGACTGCAGAATTCCCCAGCCTTATAAACAGTACATTTGCATAATGACAGAAACCAGCACCACTGACAGTGGTCAGTGGTGCTGGTTTCAGTCATTATGCAAATGACTGAAAGTCATTATGTCATTTATGTCATTATGTCATTCAGTCATTATGCAAATGACAGTGGTCAGTGGTGCTGGTTTCAGTCATTATGCAAATGTACTGTTTATAAGGCTGGGGAAGTCTGCAGTCAGCTGAGACTGAAGAAGTTACCAGTTGGTAAACGAAACGTTTCTCCCACTAAAAACCGCCACGTCCAGATGAACAGATTCAAC
>VUQS01008347.1:13306-28007 GCA_015108495.1 Heterochromis multidens
CATCTTTATCTCACTGCCTATCTACATATCTCCCCACTCCTCTCCCTCCTCTTCCTCTCTCTCTCTCTCTCTCTCTCTCTGTCACACACACAGAATGAGCAGATAAATTATGTGGCGATGTTGGAAAGGGAGGAAATTACAGTTGTGCGGGATGACAAGACTGGTTGGTGATGAAGAGACAAGCCACTGCAAACAACAACTGCTCCCTAAAAATATGATAAGGTCATCCAGCGGTGCTTAAAACAAACAAAATCAGTCCCAACATCCCAACAAAACCTCTGTTTTTCTTTCTTTTTCATTTCTTAGAAAAAGTACGCAGTGGGGTAGTGACTTTCGGTCTGAGCTTCAATCTTGCTGTTTACCACAAAGGATAAACAAGCTGGAGGTAATTGACATTAAGAGCAGAATTGCCAGGTAACCAATGGCAACTGAAGAACAAGACATCCTCAGTGAGGAGAGTAAGAAAGAAAGGGGGCGAGTGGTTTCATTTGACTGTGTGTGTGTGTGTGTGTGTGTGTGTCTTGGCGAAGTTATGGTTGTGTGGCAGATGGATGAGGAAACCACCACTAACAACCACAACCTCCTCTTGCTGTTTCCTGTAGCCAAAACCCTCTTTTCATTTGCTAGCTTACAGTCTCCAAAAAGACACCAAGACACCAAGTGACACCACGCTGTTTTCAGTACAAGTATAAATTTTCAAGTATCCATAGTGCACCTATATCACTATTATTTTTATTTGAAATGTGAGGTCATTCATAACAAAGTAACAGTAGATAAAACTGTATCTACTGGAATGGCATTTGAGAAGTGTAAATTAGAGAAAGACTGTAAATTGCCATTTCAATATCCTCTGTGGTATTACTTCACTTTTAATTAAGGTGTTCTTCTAGTAATATTTTAATTGCCAAGTACTGTGCTACAAATAAACACAAGAACAATGTAATCAGCTGCTTCTCCAGAGTCTCTCTCGTCCTATGGTACTGCTACACTATATTGTCTTTAACTTTTTTTCACATATGAACTCTGGAAAATATTAGGAGAATCATGCTGGGGCATTGGTCAAAGCTGTGCTTTCCCACAGCACACAGAGAGTTCTTACTACTAGAAATACTGGCTTAGGCTAGGATGCTGCCTGGGTAGTGTGCAGGATACAGTACACAAAGTATCTTCTAGCTGCGAATTCATCGAAAAATTACACGTACATCAGTGCAAATCAGAGAATTGAATATCACAGACTTTGCTGCCAGGTTTTAAAAAAATAAAATAAAATTCAGTGTCTAATATGATTATGTCGGACATCTGCTTTCTCACGTGCTACTCTGTTGAATAATGTCTAAAAAATTTAGGGTTACAATGCATGTGCAAAAGCAAGTCTTGATCTGCTTTGCATGGGTTAGCTCAGCACAGTGGTGAAGTCTTTCTGAACTTGCTGCACATTCTGGACACGTTCTGGTCAGAGTGGCCCTCCACAGTGGACTACAGACTCATCCGAGTGATTTCAAGGTTCGTCGAAACAGTGGTCATGTCAACTTGCAGGTAGCTTTTATCTCTTGCAGCCTCCTTTAGCTCTTCGTGAGGGGACACTAAGGTGTGTCCAAGCTACCCAAGTGCATTCTCTTCAGCGTGTCTTGGGTCTGCCCTGTGGTCTCGTCCCAGAAGGACATGCCCAAGACATCTCACCTAGGAGGCTTCCTAGTCAGACGCCTCACCACCTCATCTGGTTCCTTTCAATGTGGAGGAGTAGCGGCTCTTATGGGAAATATTTGCACGGATATCATATTGATGTTTTATTAATCGTTACAGAGCACTTTTAAATACTTTATTTGGCATGACCATAATTCCAGCAACTACTAAAAGTTACCTATTCTAAAATTTTCATCCTCTGGGCACACAGTAAATTCATTATAGCTAAAACTACTTCAGTTAAGACAATATTCTTCAATGATGGGTTACTCCTTGGAAAAAAAATCAGATCTATTGAAATTATTAAATTCTACTTTGATTTAATGGTGGAAGAACAAATTCAGCACAATTACCCTTCAGACCAGAGATTTTCAAATATATCTACTGAAAGATTTTTTTTCAATCTGCTTCAAGGTTCATAACAACTGCACTGCTAAACTTGCTGTGTAACTTGGATCTGACAGTTTTTTCATGTTTTAAACTATATCTCTGTGTACCTAAACGGCCACAAAAACTCTCCCAAGGGAGCTGTCAGTACGGAAAATGAATAAAGAACATTAGAGAAAACACATTTTTTAACAAGTTTAAGGTCCAGGCCTCTGAAGGCATAAGTTAACTGCAACTTAAAAAGTCAATTTTAGTAAGAAATAGTCAAAAGCACAGCTTAGAATTCTGTTCTATGTTTTGCTACATGGGAGCAAAAAGCAAATGCTAAACTTTGTAGAACAATCTTTAGCTTTGATCAGTTCACGTTCCGATTTTAGATGAATTATAAATGAATGTATCAAAGTTGTAAAGTTGGCTGGGGTTGCTGGTGGGGACCAGTTACAAACCTGATACACACACACACACACACACATATATATGGACACATACATACATGGGACATATGAAAAACTGTCCAAACTAATTTATCTTTAGTCAATAAAATCGTCAAGCACAGGGAAGTAAAAAAGGAGCAGAAATGTTACCGTACACTTTGTGAAAAACTAGTCCACCATGTAAAGCTTAAATAAGTTTACATTTAGAGTCCATTTCAATTAAATTCAGCAACAATACAGATTTAATCCTTATTGCAATGAGCAAGCATTTTAAATATGCTACATCTGCATCAGGAGCTGGTTTAAAATTCATAAATAGTGCTTTGATCTGTCAGATAGCTAATCATCTGAATTAACCATAAATTGACAAATTCCCATTTGGTTACTGCACATGCACGTTTTATTTACCAGTTTCTAATCTGAATTATCGGAAAATGCTTAGCAATGGGAGTTGAGGCGCATGAGCATCTTAACATTTAAAGAGACACATCAAAGAGATGTCTGATCATACTTTCTCCCATCAGTTTTTTATGGTTGATTGGTTAGAGTGACCTTAGCTAAGCAAAACAGACACAGGAGCAGTATACTGAACAGCAACTAACCCAAAACTGATGCAGAACCAGAATCTAAATACCAGCTTTAACTTTGGGTCAGTGTTAGAAAAAGAAAAACACAATCTTAAGTTAAGTAGAAATTTTTTCCCAGGAGTAATAGTTTTAATTGACTTTTTATGTCCACAGTCGTGTTCCTTTAAATTCAATTTCCTAAAAAACCAGATGATGAATGTAATTCCTGCACTGCACTACGCGCTACAGGTGCTGCTTAACATAAATATGATTACTGACTCAGGATTCTTTGATTTCTCGCAGGAAATCTTTCTTCTTCTTACATCTTCCTGCTAAAATGGGTCACAGTGTTAATGAAAAGTCAACTCTTTCTGTGTTATCTTTGATGTGACAAACACTAGTCCAAAAATAAATAAATAAATAAATAAATCAAAGCATTCCAACATACTGTACCAGTCCTGTTCTTTTTCATGCATCTTTGTCTTTGTAAGAAATGTGGTATTTGAGATGTTGTCATATTTCCAGCCGGGGCCCACACTCTGAACGCTGTTTATTTTGCAGAGCTTATGGCAGCATCTCTGAATCAACATGTAGGAGGGTGATGGGCTGCATGTACTCCAAAATTCATTTGATTTCCTTTCAGAAGCTGCACTGTTCATTAGCTGAAGCAATACAGAGAAAGCATCTAAAAAACACTTATTTCATACTCTGTTCCACCTCAAACACTAAATGTCACTGAGAGAACAAGTGAATCCTGCTTTACTGTGTCAATTGCTCTCAGTGAGAACATCAGATAAACAGGGGAAAAAAAGGTGAAATGTGAATGCTGAGTACAGTTTTGGTTCAATATGAGCATCAAAATGTCATCACACTGACTGGTTTGATAAAATGATTAAGAAACCATTTTCTGCGGGGTAATCACGGTGGGGTGATCACAGTCGATGATTAATTTGGGATTGTGACATTATGATCGTGTATTACCACAGAGTTCATCATCTTATTGACAAACTGTTCAACACCTGACACAAACACTGGCTCCATTTACCAAAAGCTGCCTGACCAGAAACAGATACAACCCATTCCGCCTTTATGTCCAATTGTGTACTGATGAATAACAAGCCATCGTACTTCACTGACCCCCTGCAGGCACTGTTTCCTCTACTTTATAGAAATGCAACCTGCTAAGACTGATGATGAGAAAACTGAGGATGATTTTCCAAACCCTAGGGCCACCTCACTTTTACACTGCTCAGGTCTTATTCAGTCAGGCACCTTGTTTTTTTCTCCCTGTGCCTGTCTCCATCTTGTTTTTCTTCTCTTTCTGTTTTTGAAGGTGGGCACGTCAAATCCATTACTCAATCTGCTCAATGGAGCGAAGCCCATTTACCAGTTGACTCATTTTGGATGGATCATTTACCCTTTCATCCTCTCTGACAATGCCACTGATGTAACCAGAGGGACTAAGTCTGTATTTTGGGGAAATATCATACTTTTTTTTGCCCTTTTCTACTGTAGGAAGGGGAGGTGTCACAGAAACCCCATGACACTTCTGCAGAGTCATACGAGCCTCATAAAACACAATGCTATTATACTGTTCTGTTGTGGCACTCCTGAGAGAGCTGCAACTATGTTGTTCATGCTACATGGGACATATGAAAAACGGAAAAGGATCCCTGTGGGAATTTCTTATTGCCTGAGCTAAAGTATTCTGTCACCACAATGGAATTCAGTCCTGGAAAAGTGAAAATGATCATTTCTTTCTGAGATCTGAGTAGGATGGATGAGAGTTATACAGAGAGATCAATCCAGTGAAATGCTGCATCTACTGGCTATATATGCATCATTTAACACTCCCGCCTGGATCATGAAGACACTGTGTGTTTCACTCAGAAATTAAACAAATATTTGTGTGTTCGTTAATTTTGTCTTTAGCCTTCAGTGTAACTATATAGCTACAGCATATAGTTAATGAGTTCTTTAACAAAAATGTAACAGTGTCTGGACTACAAAAATTTGACCTAGAAATAAGCAGCATATGCTGCCTGTGTTTTCTGATACAAGTTTCTGAAGCAAGTGGAGACTGAGACCTAAGAAGATGAAGTAACGACACAAACCGTCCCACAATCACTCTGGATGAGTCACATACAACAGCCTTGTGGTACAGTGGTGATATCACCAGAAGAAATACCCACTCGGTGATATGATAAATGAAGACCTATATCATAACCATCTACTGCTGTCTGTGCCGAGATACTTACCTCGTTTTAACAACAGCATGTTCTATATTATTATAAACATATATTATGATGTATAAGCTGTGCAATTCATGTCTTACATGAACAAAACAATGTCCACAGCAGTGGACCATATTTGCAAACAACATATTTAATGTGTTAATTTTATATTACAAGTTCCTTACAATAATTATTCCAGACAACTGATTTTCTCGAGTTTTTAGATGAAATTATGCTCCTGAAAAATCCATAAAAATCAATCATCATTACTTATGATATACTTTACTCCAATGTGGTTTGGACTTCATTATCTTTTGGATTAATTTTCTTCACCATGTGGATAGAAAGAGCACAGGACTGATCCACTTTTTTTTTTGTTAGTTTTACTTTACTTCCTTTATTCCTTTCCTTTTGGTGTCACTATCTCTAATGGTTTCTGAAACAAGTTTAATAGAAGCTACTTTACATATTATGGTGACTCGTGTCTTGGTGCTAACCTGTTTGTTGCGTTCGTCAGTGATCCTCTGAATCTGGATCTTTTTCCTCCCCATGGTTCTGGTGTTGCAGTGGGAGGATCAGGGGAAAGTGACAAGGTCTGAGGTCACGGATGGTTGCTGTTGCTTTTCCTCCTCGTTGAATCTCTATTCACTTTCAGTTTGCCCTCTCTGTGCACACTGACCCTGTTTGAAGCACCCAGGCAGGGAGGCTTTTACCACAAAGATTGAAAAAAATAAAAACAAAAAAAGAGGGAGAAGGAAGAAAGGAAGAACAGGGCTCTGTGTACAGCACCCTTTTCAGATCATGGTCCTGTTTCTGGGGGCAGGTCATCCACACTCAGGCTGAACTGGGATCTTCTGCCCTCCCCTTCACCTCAGCTGGGCAGCTCCTGGAAAACAACACAGAGACATTTATCAGGCTGAGAGAGACAGAGACTCTGAAGGGCAGGGAGAGAGTGAGACTTTGTTTGTATACTGTGACCCAATTTAGCTACTACAAACCCAACATATACGAGAGAATAAATGATGCAGCAATCCATTTGAGGCACCATCAAATCAGAAGCACATTTGGCTGAAATGAAGAGTAGGTGAGGGGGGTGGGAGTGTTTGTGGCTCTACATGCAGAGCAAGAGGCCCTCAGGGGCCCGCGAGTCGGGAGGCTGTGCTGTGTCAGCTTCATTAGAGGCATCACCGCCACATCACTGATCTGCTGGTCGCCCACGGCAACCGGCTGCCCGGCCCAGGCCGCCTGACACACCGAATGTGAATCCCCGATCAGAGGCACATTAGAGAGAATCTACCGAGTCTGTGGATTCTACCCATTTTCAAAACACTGTCTTTTACTATGATAATTTCTCTACAGGAAGCTCAATAGTGACAAGACAATATGACAATCCGCACTATGCTGAAGGAAATTATTCTCCTTTTAAATGTATAAAATATCCATGAATCAACGGAACTGAAATGCAATTTTCACTACTTTTTTCAGACTGAGATTTTCCAGAGTCTCATGAGAGATACCTGACATATATGCAAACAAAATGAGTGGGCAGATTTCCAGTGACACTTAACATTTAAAAGACAGGCTGGCCAATGCTGTTTTCTGACCATTAATATCATTATGCCTTATTACCTAAACTGAATGCTGACCTAATTCCATGCTGAACTGCGAAAGATGAAGAGTGTAAAAACGTGTGTCTAATTCACTCATACATCTAACTAACCATGAAATAAGGGTGGTCTGGGATACGTTACGGTGCCTGATCAAAAACAGAGGGTGGGAACATTATGAATTCCATATTTTAAAAGGGCAAGTCAGAGAGTGAAAGCCCAGAGTGTTTCTGCAAATTCATGCAAACTCATGAATGAATGAGAAGGCAGCAGCCCAGGAATGGCAAAAGAGGCAAGGACCGTTTTAGGCCCTGTTACTACTATTTGCGGTTCATCTTTAAAAATAGCACTCTATATATACATACAGATTGTGTGTATACTCTGCACAGCCCGCATGCACACACACACACACACACACAGGCAGAATTACAGAGCTAAATCATCTGGAAAGCAGTAAGTACAGACACCAGGTCCTCAGTATTGTTTGCATTCCCTCTACCTGGGAGAGCAGCAGCAGAAGAACGCCCTCTATTTACATCCATTCTTATGAAACAAAGAAAGTGAAATAGTCTGTCATGAGACTGACATTCCTTTTGTGCTGCTGTGGGAGCTGCACTGCATGCTCGTTTAGAGAGGATGCAATTGGCTTAGCTTTGGAGATGTGTTGCCTATGAATTATGCACTGATGGGAAAGAGTGGAAGGGGGCTGAAGAAAGAGTGTTATGAGTGTCATAATTGCTTTGTAAAAAGGCTTGATGGAGAGCTGGAGGCTGCCTGAGCCTGATTTTTACACTGAGCATCTATAGTGAGCTGCAGGAACTGAAAGTACTGCATTGGCAAGATCTTTCACATATTTGGTTCCAGCATCTTCAACAAAATGATTTTATAAAAATCCATCTCATCTGCTTCTGTTCTTCCTCATCTTCTCCCTTTTCCGTAGCACAAATTTAATAGGCAAAACTAGCAAAGGATAATGAATTCTACCTGGATCACCTCATTAGTGTACTTCTGGAAAGAGCAGGCATTTCTTTATGTTGCACATTCATTCCTTTCATTCAGCTTCAAATGATGGAAAGTAAAGAAGTGGTGGTGAAATAATTTAATAAAATAACAAGGTGTGCATTCATTCTCTCATAGAGCCTTTGTTAGCCACAGAGCGAGTAGGGGACTCACTCCAGTTGCAGTGAAGTTCAAAGGCAGCAGACTGAGGGATCTGTCTTTAGGCTGTGGGCTGATCACACATGAAAAGGCTGCTTTATCTGCCTGGGGTGGTCAAGTCTCGACCTTTTACCCTTCATGCTGCTGGAGCTCGCTTCCCATGTCTGATGTCAGGCAGAATCTCTGCTCTCACATGGGAAGCGGAGAGCCTGGAGTGTGTCTGTTGCCTCACTGAGCAGACACGAGTGATAGAGAGGCTCTGGACAATGAAAAGATAAACGCTGATAATTAGGAATCTACCATGGACCCAGTTTAGGACCCTGGGGAACGCCTAATGCGTTTATATGCGGTATTCCTCAAGAGGCCATTGGAAAGCTATTCTTTAACAATTTATTACAGATGGAGTTAAGAAAACTGAATAAAGGAATCTAGGACTTTAGGGGAACTGTGCAATCATTAAAAGTACAGCTGCACTACATATCTACAGTTTTTTAAGTACAAATACTAGAATATTACAGGCTGTCCAGGTTTGATGAAAAATTCATCATCCCTTTAGATAAACCGGGAAACTTAATGTTGATAAAACTCTGTGGCTTCTAATACGAGATGCTTTCATACACGTTTGTACCAAAGCAGATACACCCTACCACACAAGGAAAACTAGAAAACTGAGTATTTCTATAAGATACTAGTTCTTTTCTGTTCTTCTTAATTACCTCAGTCAGTGTCCTTTGAAGATGCACACTTCTTTCTATATTATCTAACAAAGGATTACCAGCGTCACAATATCAGACAATTACACATTAGTAATAGATTATAACGCATTGTTTTAGAAAGAAAAAAAGGCATAATGCAGAAAAGTAACAGCACAAAACCATCTAAAAGAGAATCCGGTCATCAAAATAAAGTGCCTTAAGGGAGCATCATAAACAATATAAAAAAGAAAAAATACTGTTACTGTAGAAATTTGTCAGCTAAGCTCTAGAGAGGGCGCATCAGGTCACAGCTTTAGGGCAGTCTGTAACAAAGATTAGTCCATAAAAGAGCAGTTAGAAAGTGTTGCAGTGCATCACTATCCCTGACATCTATTGCTATGGCTCATAAACATTTCAAAGCATCAAATCTTCTATTCCAATGATGTGGGTGGAAACCCACGAGGTACAGGGGCAATATTATGATTTTAACATTTATTCATGAGGAAAAAGTTGACAAGGATGCTCTATTCTGCAATAACTTGCTTCACTTTTATGCAGAGCCGTAGCTGGAAGCTTCCTGTTACAGCCCCTGTCTTTTACAGTTAGACAATAAAAACCTTCCTTTGGGCAATCAGGGGTTAAGTGACTTGCTAAAGGGCATGCCATCCAGATTTTCCCAGCCAGTAAAGGTTTGTGAACTACTGACCTTCCTTCTGACAACCTGCCTGGCTGCCCCCGAGGCTAACACTGCCCTCGATATTTCTGATTCAATACGACCAATGTTTCTGCTACAGGCTCAGTGTGCCAGAACCTGCAGGGAAAGGGACACACTTACATGCCACAAAATGCAGCAGGAAAACAGTGTGTTTGGGTTAGACTGATCTCCGTCAGTACAGCATTCTGTTGGCTTTTACGACGGAAGATGTGATGTAATCAGATGATGATGAATCTCTGTGTGTGCACACTAAAGCCTGACAGCTACCATGAGATATTTGGGTCAGAAATGAGTGATAATTCAAGCAGAACAAAACCTGAAACAGAACGGTTTTAATTAAAATATATCAGTGCTTTATTTCAGTTTTTTTCTGTTGCTATGGGTTCATGGCAGGGGTTTTCTTAGTGTGACACTGCAACCTGCACTGTCAACCAAGGAGCCACCATTCACCAAATTCACACATATATTATATTGTATTTTCAGTAGTGAGAATGCATCTGACATGGACTATCTCCTGTTCTGTGTGACAAGAAAGAGCAACTTTAGACAATGCCCCCAACCTGAGTCTCATATCATTGTATAGAGTTCATGTGCAAAAATGACTTTCATATAGAAGAAGCTTTTTGAAGAAGAAACATGATGATTCTTAGAAAAGTTCTAAAGTTATGAGCACTTTTAAAGCTGATGCTTGGATATTTGCTCATGATGGACAAAAAATACATTACGCTCATTTTAGAGTAGGGTTATCAGTATGCCCATATGATAAGTCCCCAATACAACACTGAAACATCACCATATTGGTCAGGCCTGAGAATTATCTGTTTGTGTGCTTGTATGTGTTTATGTGTGTTTTCCTGCATGCCCATTCTTTACTGTCCTGGTGTGTAAAGTGGCAGTGGAGCAGCCTGGAGCAAAGAGATAACAGTCAGCGCTAGAGGGCTGGCAGTCAGGGGGAGGAGTGGTGGTGGTGGTGGTGAAGATGGTTCTGGGCTGCTGGAGCCTTGCCAAAGGACTACGGAGAAATCCATTACTTTTCCCACTCAGCACCAACATCTGCTAAAGGTGATCACAACCAGCTCCACTGCAGACGCCCACTGTGTACTGCCCATTCGAGCCCAAGCTGTGATTACACCAACCTAGACTAAAATCATTTTCTAAAGCTTAATGGACAGAAAGCTTCTAATGTCATGGGAATTGTCTGAAACCTATATGTATGTACTTATGCCAATTGTGATGGGGGTCAATTTAAATACCCAGCAGAGGTATAAACCTTAGTGGATATATAAGCATGAAAAAATTGATACAAATCCAAGAGTTAAAGCAACACAAAAATACAGATCCAGAACAAATTCAGTACAGAAAATACCATTAAGCTATAAAAACAAGCAGTTCTGAACTTCAGAATAAAGTTAAAAAACAACACTGGCACAATGTTCACACAGTCTATTCAAAGAAAACTACTGAGGCAATAAACTTATTGCCAAGAAAAAGAATTAATTAAAGTTGCTGAAAGTGTCTTTTTCAGACAACAGACACTGACCCTGAACCGAGGTACACAATCAGCAGCCAGTGGCATTTAAGTGAAGAATGCATAATCCAAAAAATGCCCCATGAATCACTGGCTGTTTACTAATGTTGATGTGGTAGCTGGCACTTTGGGGGTTTATAGGACTTTTGGCTAACAACACAAAGTGGAAAAGTATTGGTTGTTTTAAAGCCACTGCCAAGAAATACTCACAAATTATAATTATATATCTCTTATATACTTTGATATCTTATATTGATACCGAGACTGAGATTCAGTTTGTGTCAGAAAGGGCTGTCTGGTGAAAAGGTAAAGCTGTGAAGATATTCTAAATATAACATACACTTAAACTGATATCGATTTTTGGTGTTTTGGTGGCTAAAAGAGGTTTTGCCTCAATACAGGTCTTCTTTGCCATGCTGGAGATGCTAGCCAGCATTTACTATGGGTAATACGCTGACTATGGATGAGTAACTCATACAACTCAATTTAAAAAAAAAGAAAAAAAGAAAAAAAAAAAACCACAAATTACTCGCTGGGACACAGCTTATATGAAAGGAGTCCAAATATACACACGGTTCTCTAAAGCAAGTAGCAGAGACTGTTTGTCATGATGTAAAAATAAACAAATTATGTTGACCATTGATAACACACATAAAAATATCATTTAGCAGGTCCTGCTAGCAAAATATCACAGACATAGCCTCAAGATCTACAGAGGAGTTCAGGGCTTCAAGTTCGAAGGCGGGTGCAGTTTACCTGGATATAGCTGCGGAATTCATGACCTCTGCACCAGGCTTTGAAAATGACTGATCTGTGTCTCAGTTTGAGGTAGACACAGATCAATAATTTACCAATATTCATTTATCACTCAGCGTTCCATCAAAATAGGTCTGACATGTTGGACAAAATACAATTTGACAAATGATCCAATCAGATACTCTGTTCACCTGGGAATCAAATGAAATCAAATCAGCAGGTGTCTGAGGTGGTCTTGCACCTGTGGTTTAATTTGACTGAAAGAAAAAGATGTAGCAGACCAGAAGAGTGATCAATATGAGCATGCTGCTCTGCCTCATTAAAAACACAAGGACCAGAAACTGAACTCTCCAGTGTTAGGGACATTTAAGGGCTTAAAATTAAATGCCAGGTGGAGCTCAAACCAGTGTCGGTAGGTCGATTAATTTGTAAACAGAAAATTTATTTAAAAGACATTTCATTTTTCTTGCACAAATGAAAAACATCCACTTGAGATTTTAACCACTCTTTTTCCCTGGTCCTTGCAAGTCCCCCAGTCTTAATTACAAATACATATACACATTGGGACACTGACATCTCAAAGGCATTAATGCCAAGGTTCATACACAGCACACCAGCTTCAACATGCATTACACTAATGAATCAAGTTTTGTAAGGGCAGTGGGGAGAGGAGAAGTCTAATAGATTTGCTCCTCACTGGGTCACAGATAGAACCATCAATGGGGCTGAGGTTGAAGGGTTGGGAAAAGGTTGGCGTGTAACTGGGCCACTGAAAATGTGACCCGGCGAGCCCAACCTTGAGGGTGTTCTGCCAGCACCAGCTGTGTGATATTTACAGCCTGTTGCCTCATGTTCCCGGACAACCATTGGACACAGCTCCCACCACACTCAAGCTTCAGATCACCCAGCATGCATCTTTACAATATCAACAAAACCCTATGGCTGATTTTGTGGTATATCAGCAGGTGGAGAGAAGGAAGGGCATGGTGACAAATAGTGGAGGAGGAGAGGGAGATGGAGGAGGGAGCTGCTGGCCTCGTATCTGAAGCCTGGCTTATGATTGTGATTGTGCCTGTGCTTCAATGCTGCCAACCCTGGCAGTGGAATATGATCTCCCCTTCCCCCTCTCCTCTTAACCAATCATGGGTGAGACTTTAGAGAGGTGGGAGAGAGTGGGGAGGGCTGATGCAGTGCAAGGGCAGCACTTCTGAGGTGGTGGTGGTGGTTTGGGGCAAGAGATGAGATGGGATGGGAGGGGTGGTAAAGAGATCTGTGCCTCTTGGCTTGTGAATCACGCCCGCGCTGCTGGGTCGCTATCAATACTGCAGTCTGCCTGAGCACGTACACACACTCCCAAACATGTATACAAAAAACAAACAACAGCACGCACAAAAAAACCCCCAAAAAAAACACACCTACGCACTTAACACAGGGCACCCCAACTGTCACTGATCTGCTGTTTGTGCTCATAGCCTCTGGCATGAATACAGCAAAAATACCCTGATAATACCTATAATACATGTACATACTGTATGAGAGTGCACACACAGACTCACAAAGATGCCTTTTGTGCAGAAGCTTAGAAACCATGTGGCACATAGGAGACTTGTTGGGAGGCCACACAAAACATTTACTGTAATTTGTTGTTGATCTGGAACCTGCCCCTGTCACTGCATCACTAACATGGACAATGCGGTTTGACCTGTTGGGTTACATCATGACCAAAAGATAAATGCTCCTAACATGCTCAGGGGCACACCCGTCCCTGAAATGTGTGGGCTGATTAGAGGAGCCAGTGGTTACTAGTTTTATATGATAAACTCTTACTGTGCTACTGCTGTTTTAAAAATAAGAAACAGTTTCTTGACTAGAAATCCTTCAGATGAGCTCATAAGGGCTTGAGGCATTTTTTTTAATGTATTTGGAGAGCTGCTATGGCGTGCATGTGTAAGAGGTCACAAGTCCTAAAGTTTTCCTGCATCAATGTAGAGCTGCAACTAGTCACTTTAATCAAATTGAGTCGCACAGATGCTTTTTCAAAAGCTGAAACTGATGTCTAAAAATCTCAACTAAACATGCCATCAGCAGTTATTTTTGTTTGATCAAATAATCTAACTTTAAAATGAGTTAATTAATCTTCAGAAATGTAGTGGTCTGAGATACTCTAATGCAAAAAATTGCTTTGTTTTCCTGTTTGTGTAATTGTAAGTTGAATATATTGGGTTTTCAGACATATGATAATTTCCGTTCAGGCTGAGAACTCCTGTGATCAGAAATTTCTTTATTTACTGACAGTTTTAGGACAAAAAAAATTACATGACAAACTGGTATGATAATAACTAAATAAATAACTAATCAATCAACAGTGTCATTAGATTGAACTAACTCCTACATACAGTGTTTTTTCAGATCACAGTAAATTAAACAGCTGCAATTTGATTTATAAATGAGAGTTACTCTGGCAGTGGCAATATTTAATGAATTTATTATTCATTCAAGTAGTACCCATTACTTTGGGCTTTGTTTGTCTTCGAGATCAGATCATTTATAATCTATAATCTGCCTCATTAAGGCAAACAGTGCAATGTTTTGGAATGTAACTCTTGAGATGTGTGATGGAATCCAGGTTTACTCCCTAAAAGCTTTTCCCATCATTTCAAATGTGCTGTGGCACAACAACAAAAGGTATGTGACAGAGAAGAATGGCTGCTAGACAAAACACTAATGCCATCAGTGTGACACCCGAGGACAGAGGGCGTACATGCATGCCCGAGTCAGCATGCCTACAATAGTTTGACATCACTAGTCTAACATGTTTTCATCAATGGGGCCTTACACAAGAGCCAGACAGGTAAGATCAAGACAACTGACTGGCTCTAACACATAGTGCTTTATCGCAAGTGCTGTCAGGTTTATTTTCATGAATGCAGGTGAGTGG
>VUQS01008358.1:26334-37538 GCA_015108495.1 Heterochromis multidens
AAAAAAAAAAAAAAAAAAAAAAAAAAAAAAAAAAAAAAAAAAAAAAAAAAAATAATTTTTAAAAAAAAAAAAAAAAAAAAAAAAAAAAAAAACAAGTGTGAAACTTATGTCATATAACTGGCAATTGTAATTTTGGCAAGAATTCAGGGAAAGGTTGAATTCTCTGAAGTACTTCAGTTCCTGCAAGTACAAATACAGAGTTTAATACTTTGGGAGTATATTGTCACTTAAATAATCCAGTCTGACAATGATAGCTGTTAGAGAAATACCTTGACAGCTTTAAGATGTCATCTGTGGTAGACCTGTACACCCAAAACACAGCAATTCAGCAGAAAATTTAATGTACTGATTTATGTACATGGAAACAAAGTTTTGATTCTTTTGGTGTACATGGGCTTGAAAAATATGTATAATACATCTGTGCTCTTTTGCCCCAGGGTTTTGTTTCAGTACCATAAATCAACATGAAACATGAATTTGGAATTGCAGAACACCACTTTTAAGGACACTGCATGTGTGATGGTAAAACATTTAAGCTTTTTGTATACCACGTCATGCTGTTTTGTCCCAGTTGTGAAGAGAAAACTTTAGATTACCAACAATGAATAACTTAACACAAGCACTAAACTGGGGCTGAAAAAAATGAACCCAGTGCGCAAGTGAGAAAAACTGCAGTTCCTCCAGTGGCCACTTGAAGTCCCATTAGACTCCCGTGTTAAAATGCTCAAGTTTACAGCATTAAAAAGCATGTTTACAGCCTGGTACAAAAAAGCAGTTTGGGTTTCCCCTTCATAAAAACTTGATTGTTATTTTTTTAATAACTCATCAATCTGGGCATGGGGTCCGCTAATTGTAGTCTCTGAACTGGACCATTTTTGAGGTGTTGGATAAATAGTATTTCTTGTTGTGTAGTAGAGACCATCCAAGAAGTTCGTGTTTTAGTTTTGGTGATTACAAATTACATTAGAGTTAGCATAAGTGTTAAAACTCAGGTCAGTATTTACCTTTTTTAGTGGCCTCTTGACCAAAAAATGCAACCTGACAGAAAGCTCTCCACCACTTTTTTTATTTCTTCCCTATTTGTCAGGGAATACCAAAGGTAAGAGACAAAATCGAGGTGCAGGCATAGAAACACTTCCCATTCAAAATAGTAGTTTGAAAGTAGTGCTGGATGTCCATGTGCACAAAAACATAGATGACATTTCATTATTATTTACCATGAGACCAGGTTGGCCACAAGTTGCTTTAAGCCAATACCACACAGACACACATATAAACCGACACATTACCTCAGCTTCTCCTTCTACTATCAACTGTGGTGTTGATACAATACCTGATTTCCTTTGCAGCTTATGTAACCATTATGCAAGGCCCTAAGTCTTGAAGGTCAGGCCTCATTATTACTGCAGGCCTTTCATATTAATCTGTCTTTAAAATGTTTGAAGTTCATCCGAGGCTTTAGATGTGCTTGCCAGTGATTGGGGGTAATATTTGGAGCATGCACTCCAAGTTGCTCATTCTTGTGGCTGAGCCAGCAAGGCCTCATTAAATGCAAAGGCAGACAAAAAAAACAATATGAAGTGAAAGCTGATATCCATGTTGTAAGTGCTTTTGCACTACTTTTGAAATCCTTTATTTCTTCACTAATGTGTTGTGGCACCTCACAGCTAGAAAAATGTCAGTAACCATTAAAACTGTATAGAGTTTATGACTTTTGCTTGTTTGTTTGGTTTTTTTTTGTGTGTTTTTTTGTTGGCAGTGAATGTTATTATTTTAAAAACACCGTGATTCCTATATTGTATGAAATATGTGCCAGAATAATTCCCTAAAGTGTATATAAACTCATAAAAAAGAGCCCATAAACTAATTCAAGCTGTGTGTTGTTGGAAAAGAGTGTGTTGTGTAATTCTACCATGATACCAAGTGCATTAAGCGTGGAAGTCAACATAAAAATTGTTTTGAAAGGTAAACTCTGCCAAGTTTTGCATTTTGGATCCTTTTAGAAAGAATTCTGTGAGGGAAATGTTGGACAGATTGTCCCATTTGTGTGCGTAAAAAAGAACAAAACTATTGTGTAACTTTGCTAATTTTGAGTGTATTTTGTTCTCTTCTGGTTTGATGGAGTTGCATTTTACTAGACTCCATTACATGTCTCATTAAGTTCGACTTAATAGGAAACAATATGGTCAAATACTTGAAATGCGGATTTCATATTCTGGAAAGAATGATACATTTTTCCCTTACATAGTCTCTTGATTAGGAAAACTTTGCCATCCACTATCTTGGCTTGAAGACCAAAACCTGGTAAAACCAACGTTTGCTTTCTGAAGCTGAAATCGTAACTTTAATACAACAAATATTAACAATTAGTTTTAAGAAATTTTCTCTCTTGAACTTTTAATTTTAGACAGTGTTTAAAGCCCTGCTATTTCCAATTTGCAGTTAAAGAAAATGGAAATTCTTACCTCTATGAAGCTTAAAAATCTGGTATTTCTCCTAATGAATGATTTAATTTTAGAGCCAGATCGAGGTAGGATTTTTAAGACTGATACCGACACCAATATCTGGTCATTTAAAAATGTAAAAATCCGATTTTCTGATATATCGGCTAACATTTGTTGTGTGTAGTTATTTATTTACTCATTTACACTCTGCTTGACTCTGCTTGGATCAGCTGGTTGTTGTGTTTGTGGTGTTCCAGACGTTTAAATGCCGTCATACAAGTTTGTTACACATGGTCATTACAAATGCCAGTACCAACAGATTGGCAAATAGCTAATATCGGCTGATAATATCAACCCATATCAACCCATTTTAAATAAATAAAATAGGTATATATAATAAACTAAAATCTTAATAATGACTAGTCAAAAACTGTTACAGAAAAACACAAGCAAAATGAAAACTTAATTCTTTGGTTAGTACCACATAAATAACATAGACATTAATATAAAATAAAATCTAAAAAAACTATAGCTTCATATCTGTTGTATGGATTCAAACTGTTTTAATTTGTTTTTAGTTGTAAACATGGTACGGACAAAAAGAAAGTGTCTTGGACTGTAAAGTCTTGCATTGTGCGTGCATTGCATTGTGCAGGTAAATGGTCAACTATGCACTGTGCAATATGGAAGCTTGTTTCTGCTACTGAAGAAAAACAAATTGCTATCCATAACTCAAAATTTTGACTTGGGTTTCTCAAAATTTCAAGTTAATAAATTGAAATTTTGAGAAAATAACTCCTCCTCCTACGCTGTGTGCATCAACCTAAGATGACTCTCTATGCCAACCACATGATTGGTTGGCGCTGTTCTCAGTGTCATTGACCTTTCCTGTTGTCTGTCAAAACATGGATGGAATGAGTTCTGTTGACTTTATATTGACCATGTCTCATATTTCTATCAAGGAAAACTTACTTCATGATAATTATTTTTAACGTTTTATCACCCAGCCCTAATGTAATTGACATTTTTAAAAACCTACTTTTCAGTTGACTTACATACTAATTCTCCTTTCTTTTCCAACTCCATAAAGACAGTTATGTTTATGTCACAGCAGCTGACTCTGTCTTTGCACTGGACTGGATGGTATGATGTTTAAGGTTTGGTATGTGCTGTTTTTATCACATAATATTCTATCTGCATGAGCCCCCATACTGTGCAGGGGCTCAACATTATAACCTAATGTTTTTAAACTGACGATGAGCCTGGTACTTTACTTTACTTTCACATTCAGTATATAAACTGTATAGTGACAATAATTCAGCAGGTATTTTCCCTCAGGCAACATCACGAACAACCCAAAACAGGTGGAAAAGCCCATTAATTATCTGTGTGTGACAAGTCAAAATTTTGAGTTACCTCCTCCTACGCTGTGTGCATCAAATGTGCGCACACACACTAACAGCATTGACAAGCTGGGCTGTTCAGTAATTGCAAGCAGATGTGAACTTCAGGCTTCAGGTCAGCAAAAGTAATGTATTACAATGCTTGAAGCCAATCTGTAAGCTTACAAAAAGAAAAAAAATATGTGACTGTTGAAAAATACTCATGCATTCCTCTAGTTTGGTGTTGTGGCACAGAATCTCCGCTCAAGGGTCATTTAAAGCCAGCCACTAACACTAAGGCAAAAGAAAACAAACTGAAGTAGCCCACAATGTGAACATTTGTGGAATGTTCCTTTATTGTGTTTGTATTCGCTCTTAGTGATCTTACGGGCCTTTGGTGCCTTCAAGGAGTCTCACTGCACTTATTCCCCGATAACAGTTTATACAAACCTACACAAACAGCCAGGAGAGGTTGTGCATTGCAGATGTGTGCGTGGATGTTGTGTTATGGAGAGTGCGATCGTTGCCTGGGGTACATACACAGTTGGTGCACAGACCCTCGCACTCATACCGTCTGATGAGGAAAAATGAACGTAGCTACCGTGACATCACCCACTGGTTTCTGAAGTCCTGTTGTGAAACCTCGACACGAGCGTTTTCACTGTCGCCATCTTGATGTTTTGAAGGTAGCTGTGATGTGACTGCACACTCACTCGCAATCACCATACCCCAGATAACCCTCCTTTATGAAATATAGTATGACCAAGATTTAGAAAGCTGACTTAATTTTTGCTCAGTATGACCCCAAATGAGCGACTGAGACCATAAACTCAAGTCAGAAAACTGTTTTTCTATAGATTTCTAAAGGTTTTTTTGCAACCTGTGGTACCATGATTTGGTGGCCATTAAAGGGAATGCAGGTCAAGTTAGTAACTACATGCAATCTGTTTTTGATAATACAGCAATTAAATGTGATAAATCATTGAAAATCACAGAAATTCACATTTAAAAGAAATTCACATTTAATGTTACATACAGTATGTGCTCAGCTACCTTCCTCTTCTATAGGAATATAACCAGAATACAACCAGCTGGCAGCCAGTTGAGTTGAGTCCCCTCGAATTGTGCTCAATGACAAAGACTCATTCAGACTAATCTGCATTTATAAATTAGACAGCAATTATTTGTAAACTTTCAACAATCTCTGGCAGAATGTGAAAAAATTCAATATAATCACCAGATTTTTTTTTTTTTTGCTTTTAGATGCAAGGAGGTTGCTGCCCTAGTTTTACTCGTGTTAATGAGCTGTTAGCTTGCTCTGAATTAGGAGGTAGCTTTGTCAAGCTAAATGTGTCCAGTGTTGGATGGTTTTTCGGTTGAGCCAATTTAATGTAAGTTTGCTCGGCTAACATTGTCTCAGGATGGTGGTGCATGAGATGAGACCTCATGTTCATAGTATTCCCAAAGTATATTAAATGATTTAATAAAATATCAATATTTGGTGTCCCTGTATTGAAACGATATTGCCACGCAAAATATTTCAATATTATGCTGTACTGATTTTTTCCCCCATCCCTAGAAATGAGTGGGCTTTTTAAATAAAGTGGTTTATTTGTCTGTCAGGTGTATATTGAATATACAAGACTTAACATCATAAAATAAATAAAACCACAAAACTGAAAAATGAAATGACCACAGTGGACTCTCAGGCTCTGGAATAGGGGTACATAGAGAGTCACTCAATCCTTAACATTCAGCCTTTTATAGTAAGTACAGTAGCGCTTGAGGACATGTGTATGCATACATTTCGTTGGTGACACACAGTCACATGTATACAGGCCTAGTCAATGGGGAACCAATTAAAAAAAAAAGCTACAGCAGTTTTTCGCAATGTGTTGCCACTCGCTTGAGACCAAGAGTGGTCACACTGATGCCTCTGTGGTATTGTAGGTAGAGTTGCTGTGCTCAGATTCTGTGTGCACTTATGCCTGTGCGCAGGGATGCACACAATTCTTATAAGTAGTATCATTTAAGTGCTTTGTGACAAAAAACAAAAAAAACTTAGCAACAGAATCCAGTGTCCACTCCATTGAGTCTCTGACCTCTAGTGTTGGAGCTGATGGTAGTAGCCATGGCTCTGCTTACAGTGGTCATTTAGTTTGCAGCAAATCTCCAGAGCAGAAAAAAGGGCTATTGCAGTTGAAAACCACGGAAATAGAGTACCTCCAATGGTGGGACAAGATGCTGTCTGGGGAAACAGCTGAATACAATTGAAATCTGCCACAACAACAGCCTGGCACGTACATGTGTCCTGATTTTGCAAAGTGGTTGTTATCATGAGACCAGAAAATGAGAGTTAGGGGATTGTCCACTAGTAAATCGATCACAGATGACAGAATTCTCTCAGACGTACTTAAAAAATTTAAAAAAGCTAAAATGAGTGACAAAAAGTACCTGTGCATCCTGTCCAAGTGCTGTTTGTTTGTGGTAAACACTGCATTGAGCAAAAAGCAAGTCACCATGTTGTTTATTATTTGGTAAATTATAGCATGGTGTGATCAGTAACGAAACAAGGGCAAAAATGATCCAGGAGAACATCAATCATCATATTCACATCATTATGTTATGTGCCATTAAACATACCTTTACACATTCTGTATAACTTTGATGACGTATATTATTAACATCGTTTTGTGAGTGCACATTTGCAACATTATCAATACTGTTTTCACTGTGGTCATGCCATCTGATGATTTACGCAGTGCATCATAGCAACAAGTGTCCCAGTGCTGTGTGCATGCATGCGTGTGTGTGTGTATCTTCCAGGTGCGTTACCATAGTAATATTTCTCTCACTTCCTGGCTCTTTTGAGTTCTGTATGTATGTGTTGCCAGGGAAACTGACATAGTCTTTTGCCTGAGGCTTTTGCGCCATTTGTCCCATTGTCTAAAATAGAACAGAAACCACATGCTGCAAGTTCAGTGTATGTCCAAATGGTATTAGTCATCTAACTGCATAGTGCCGGCCCAGTCAGCAGAGTCATTAATCTATCCAGGGTAAAATCTGTCAGATGGAAGCACAAAGCAGTAACAGTAACAATGATAGCATAACAGTTGCCGAATCTAGTCCTTAATAGAAGCTTTGCACCAAGGCCTGCACACTTAAAAATCTCTGGATACTTTACCTCATACTAATCCTTCTCTTTTTTCTTCCTATTCATGATATATTCAGTCATTTTTGATGAAACAAAAGGGTAGCAAATACCATCTGTTAAACTTGGGATCCTCTGATTAGATCTGTCCAGCCACTCCAGCAAACATTAGCTATAGGGGGGCTTGATAATATTAGGTCAGACAGCATGAAGGAAGGAGCTGTGGTAGAGGTGGGTTGCAAAGTGGCTTGCATTAACTATATGCAGGCTAAAGCAGCTTATGGCTCAGTCATGTAAGAGTAAAATAGGATGGCAATCTCCTTGCAAAAAGGAAATGTTCATGGTTGCCCAGTGATTGCCTTGATTTCTTTTTTTTTTTTTTTTGCTGTTTGAGACTTTGCAAGTATTTACAACACTTTCTATTGCAAGGCGATTGCACAGGTCACCTGGTGAGAGACAACTTGTCTCCAAACAACGTGGTCTGACTTGGACTGACTGCTCTTTAGGGTTGAACACTAATGTGAAAAAGTAGTTTCCACACATTTTGCATCTGTTTAAATCTTTTTCATAATCATCCTTGCATTTAATAATTTCCCTTGTGGGATCAATAATCTATCTATCTATCTATGCAATTTTTGCTTTTTCCCTTTGGCAGACTGATGCAGAACAGGGAGGAGTAACAACCACTGTAAACATTAGACTTTTTTCTAGGATTTTAGGACTGTATGGAGTTACTATTCTATAGTTAAAATTACTACAAAACATAGTTTTGCTAGTAGTCATGGATATCAGGTAGATTAATATCATAACCAAGGAACTGGTATTCCTTTAGCTCAATGTTCTTCAAGCATAGAAAATACTAAAAAAAGATTTAAGTTATATAAAAGCTAAAGAAACATACAGTGTAAATAGAACTGATGCTGGTGCACCAGTTTTGGTTAGCACACAATCAGTCATTGTTGGCCAGAACAGTAGTGAACCACGAGCCAGAGCAACAAGTTGGACTTATCGGTAAAAAGAAAGGGACAATTTTTTAATGACGTAGATGATAAGAAAATTCAACATGTTAGATAAAAAAAGATTAGAGTTTATAAGAAAAAAATGCACATTTAGTATGTTTGTTTTTTCTTTAAGACACATGAAACAAACCAATTTTCTTAACATTTGTTATTTGTAGTTATTTACTTACTCATTTACAGTCTTACAAGTAAACTATTAGCGTAATATGCTGAAGTAAGCATCACTTCTGCAATCTGAATTCTCAGAGGGAAATGTTGGACAGATTGTCCCATCTGTGTGCTTTAAAAAAACAAAACTATTGTGTAACTTTGCTAATTTGTGAGTGTATTTTGTTCTCTTCTGGTTTGATGGAGTTGCATTTTACTAGACTCTATTAAATGTCTCACTCATTCAGGTTCAGCTTAATAGGAAACAATATGGTCAAATACTTTCAATGTGGATTTCATATTCTGGAAAGAATGATAAATATTTCCCTTACATAGTCTCTTGATTAGGAACACTTTGCCATCCACTATCTTGGCTTGAAGACCAAAACCTGGTAAAACCAGTGTGTGCGTTCTGAAGTTAAAATCGTAACTTTTCTACAACAAATATTAACAATTAGTTTTAAGGAATTTTCTCTCTTGAACTTTTAATTTTAGACAGTGTTTAAAGCCCTGCTATTTCCAGTTTGCAGTTAAAGAAAAAAGAATATTCTCACATTTCTGAAGCTTAAAACAGTAAAAATCTGGTATTTCATTTTTGAGCCTTACCGATATTTGGCGATTTAAAAATCTGCTATTCTGACATATCGGCCAATATTTTTTTCTTTGAGACACACGTAACATAAACAGATTTCCCTAACATTTGTTATGTGTAGTTATTTACTCGTTTACACTCTGCTCAGATCAGCTGGTTGTGGTTGTGACGTTCCAAACACGTGTTCCCAGCAGGGAAGTTGCAGAGTGCGCTCTGGTGGACAAACTATGCAATGCCATCACTCATAACATGGTTGAAGGGTGTTTCATCTGTCTCTTCTCTCCTTTTCAATTTTCATATATCGGCTGTTATAAATGCAGATACCGGTAGATTTGCTAATAGCGCTAATATTGGTCGATAACCATAACTGCCCATAATGTATTTTGCAGGACACAGGCAGTCAGCCCATTGTTACCAGAGTCCAGCAGTGATACCAGGACTTGGTCTCCTCTTTGGTTCTTCTGTCAGCATTCCACGGTTTTCATAGCTCAACATTTAAGAGGCGAAGCTCATCCATCTTGTTCAGAAATCCCGCTGGGCCGAACCAAGTCGACCGAGGAGAGGCCTCTTTTTGGGTTTTTTTTGTTGTTGTTTTTTTTTACACCGTTCCAACAGTTCGTCTTTTCTTTTGCTGTATGTGTGTGTACAGACATGTGTGCGCCCTGTGAGGTCAAGCGGGATGGAAAAGGGTTTCCTCAGTCAGCGATAAGGAATGGCGTACACAGGCATGCATGCACAAAAATCCACAGAACAGCTGTGCTGGATAAAATGCTTTCTGAAAAGGGGGCAACATGCAACTTGCTTCACTCGCTCACTTGCACACAAAATCATTTGGCTCTCCAGGTTGTCTGTATCCACATCATGTTTTCCTTTCGTGGCTGAATGATGGCTCTGTTGCCTCACTGCACTGAGTGGGGTCAAATAACAAGAAAGCTGACAGCAGGGAGGGAAGAATGGCTTCAGGAAAATATTGTTGATAGAGGCCCAAATATGAAAAGTAAAGTCTTCATGGTGTCTCATTTTTCTTCTAGATACCAAGAGTAAACATCAATCAGATGAAAATTTAAACAGAGATCTAAAAAGACGCTCATTCCCTGCATGCATCAGAAGAAAATTAAGGTGGCATAAACACAGACACATTGGACACTTTTAAGCCCTCTGTCTGGTTAAGGCATTAGGTAAATTGCAGCAATGTCTATCCTCCCCTCATCTTAACCTCTCCTTCTTCCTGACCTGTCAGTAGACACAGAGGAATGCATGAATAGAGATTCAGATGACTGAAACGTTCAAAGCCAAAGCTGTCTCGGGATCTCCAGCAATTAATTACAATTCACATCAGTTCAATTCCATCCTGATCACAGATAAAGCCAAAGCTGGAAGGTAAATATGTCTGTTGCTGAACAATGAGTGGGACACTGCTCATTTTGTATACAGAGCGCATATTGCAAATCCATCAGTGTAAGGGCGCTTAAGATGTCCTCAGTTGCTCCTTAGAGCTAGAATACAGGAGTGTCTTCCAAGGCATTTATTCATCTCTGTAGGCTTCATCAGTTTTTTTTCTTTTTTTTTGTGTACAGCAGGTTTAATCAGCTCATTCATCAGTTTCTAAACATTTATGTGCTATTGACGCTAAATAAACTGGTCCCACAAGACTTGTTGTTCATTATTTCCATACCTGATAAGGGCCCTGATCAAGATATTTTGCATAATAAAAAGGTGTCAGAGGTCCTTCTCCTGGAATAGATTAAATCCCTAAAAACACATGAATCTACAAATTAGTCCATAACTCACCCCTCTGCTGCTTTTCTGCAGCCTGCCACTGCCTCTCCCTCTGCATCTGTGAGCCCCACTCCATCACGAACTCTGGCCACATCAAGGAAGAAACAGCTCTGTTTCACACCGCTAAAGTGTCTGTTTTGTAAAGCAGGAGAGGAATCAATCTATCCCTATTACTGGGCTACGTACCACAGGCCTTTAAGGTGGCAGTAATTAAACCATTACTTTAAAAGCCATCACTTGACCCAGCTGTCTTAGCTAATTATAGTCAATCTCCAACTTTCCTTTTATCTCAAAAATTCTTGAAAGAGTAGTTGTAAAACAGCTAACTGATCATCTGCAGAGGAATGGTTTATTTGAAGAGTTTCAGTCAGGTTTCAGAACTCATCACAGTACAGAAACAGCATTAGTGAAGGTTACAAATGATCTTCTTATGGCCTCTGACAGTGGACTCATGTCTGTGCTTGTCCTACTAGACCTCAGTGCAGCGTTTGATACTGTTGATCATAATATTTTATTACAGAGATTAGAGCATGTCGCAGGTATTAAAGGTACTGCACTGCAGTGGTTTGAATCATATCTAATAGACTTGTTCATGTAAATGGGGAGTCTTCTTCACACACTAAGGTTAATTATGGAGTTCCACAGGGTTCTGTGCTGGGACCAATTCTGTTTACATTATACATGCTTCCC
>VUQS01008359.1:5877-16566 GCA_015108495.1 Heterochromis multidens
TAAACTTTATTTTTTTTTAAAAAAAAAAAAAATTTAAAAAAATTTAAAAAAAAAAAGCACCCAAAAAAAAAAAAAAAAAAAAACCCCCCCCCCCCCCAAAAAAAAAAAAAACACAAAAAAACAAACCCAAAAACATAATTAGTTTTAGTTTTTACAGGAAAACTTGGGGAATTTAGACTTAGTTCTCTTACTAAGAATGACTAGTGTTTAATGGATTGTGCTTTTGAGGAACAAAAACTGCAGGTGCATTAACTGTGCTGCTGCCCTAGTTTTAGTCCTGTAATGTCAGGAGCCTTTGCTTTTTCCTAAATGCGATTAGTACATTTAATTTAATTTAAACTGATATATCCCAAATAGAGATGTTTTACATAACATCATTTGAGGGTGTTTCCTTGCTTTTTCTCTTGACCAGTTTGTATGCCAAACAAATTTAGTATTGTTGCAGTATTTTATGAATAAATGTATGCCTATATAGGGTGTTCTTGTCCAAGTAGGCATGTAGGTGGCACCTGCGACATGGGCACCTTTCAGGCCTTTTAGCTTGTGTGCATTTATAACTGTTTTTTTTGTTTGTTTTTTTTTGTTTGTGCTGCATGTATGTGGGTGTGCTTGTTACTTTAGATACTTAATGGTGCAGTCCAAATGTTATTCACAAATATAAGTCCATATATTTCTATTTAGTGACGCGTATTTTAACTTAAGACTGTAGCTTAAGACTGTTATTGACTTGCTTAAACTGCATTAAAAATGTACAGACAGATTTACACTAGGAAGTCCTGTGAGACAATTATTTGCTCCTGCCAATCTTGTCAAATGGTCACCTTCAGAACAATAGAGATCAATGATCACTGTGAATGTTATTCCCAGAGCTCATCTATGTCTGTCTGATCCCCACAACCTAACAGACGTCATAAGCGTACCTAAGTCATTAAGGAACAGTATTAGACTAGCAGTTCATTGTACTTGCCTGGATTTAGCTCAGCCTAGACCCCAAAACCTCTAGCTGGCACAGTGGCACCTCTTCCCTTGATCTGCTCTGTGTCATGGCAGCCAGGTTAAAAGGAAATAGATCAGGTATTTCAGCTAGTGAGACCTGGAGGGGTGTAAATAATACACAGCAGTCTCACTTCACTTCAGTGTTCCTGTAGCCACTGACATGAGATAATAAAATGTAACGCTGTTTGCACTGTTTCTTCATGGTTTAACATGAGAATGACTGGATCTTATTTTGGATGTGTGTGAATGAAAGTGTGTACCTGCCAGTATTCCTGCCTCAGATTTAGCTTTTAGCACAGGTGCTGCACTTTCAGGACAATAGGATTTAAGGAAGTTAAACTATTATCTGATTAACCTTTGTTAGTTTATAGACTCTGTTGTGATCATTACACTTTTAGCCATTTAGTGCTCAAGAAGACTTGCATCACTGTGACGATTCGCAGTTTAGTTTCCTGTTTGGATTATTATTGACCTTGAAGTCTTACCTATATTGTTAAAGTGTTGTTGAACATGTGACATGATTTTCATTAGCAGATTAATTTTCAGGATTTTTTTTTTTAAAACACTTACATTTCTTTGATTATGTTCATGTTTTAAAGATATTGGGTTTTAATCCGAGAAAACAAGACAGTATCTCTGCCCTAACTCTTAGGATGCAGGCTTGGCCAACATTGCTAGAGTTATCATTCAGTGGAGACTGTATATTCAAGTGCTTTTGCCCTGCCGCAGTGTCCTTGAGAGAAACATATTATCCTGCCAGCTGACCTGTTACATAGCCAACAGTGAGCATTCAAATTCAGAGGGTGCCGAGCATCGTTTGTCATCTCTTTGTCCTAGAATCAACTTTATGGCTTTGACACATGATGCCCATTACTGCTCCTGAAAAATGTTCAGTAAAATTATGAAGCTCCCTATCACATATCTAACACATTTTAGTCACTGAATTTTTCTTTAATCTACTTAGAAAAGATAACAGTACAGTCTCCATCTAACTGTAAACCACCTCAGACTCCTATAGAACTGGTTCATGCTAGAAGTTAGGGCCAATAGAAAGTATACTTATACAGTACATTACAGTACAGTCCAGCCTAAGGTTGGGTTCCTTACATTAGGCTGATTAGATACTGATACAGCTATCCAATCACTGTGTTTCTAGGCCAAATTCAGGACCTCAGTCTAATTACGTGCATGGCAGCTTCCCATCTCTTTAGCTAAGCTTTCGTCTGAAGTAAGATTATGCAACTGATTTTGGTTTAGAGATGCTGTATGTAGTGTCATTCACAGAATCACAGGCTAATCCAGCCAATGTCTGCACATCTTTAAGCAGATTCTAAAAGATTGTATATGTGCATTTTACACAAATGAGGCATGCCACTAAACAATACCTTCAATTGTAGGCATTATTTCAAAGACATAAACAAAGTGAAACCACAATATTGTACCTATTAGTAAATGTGTGAAAAAAACATAGAATGGTAACAAATTACAAATGATGATTACATGAATGACATTAATTTAAAATCCGTCTTATCTGTCCTAAACAAATGACTGATTAATCCTGTACACCCCTTCAGGCTCATTAAATTTGGCTTGTTTATTTCCACTTCATTGTACAGGATGTAAACAAAGTTACAGGTCAATAGCCAGTCAGTATTATCCTTTCCTGATGTGAATACCTGGTCAGTTTAGTCCCTATATGTAGACCTAAATTGGTATCCAGGAGAACAAGGTCTTTAATGGTGTCTTATCTGGGCTAAAAGGGATCAAGCTAAGAGGATCGGTATGTGGCTGACCACGTGGAGATGTTGTGCTCTCTAGATCTTAAAACTTAAACTCAAGAATATTGTTTTCAGTCTAGGTGTACAACAGGTTAATGATAAATAACAATAATGTGACAAGGGCATCTTTATTAGAGAGCCCTGTCTTTCTTTACTCTAGTGCACGTCTGTTTTATCTAAGAATGATAATTCAGGTTCACCAGTACATCCACAAATGCTACCAAAAGCAGCAACTTTGAATAGAAAATCAAGAGGAAAGAGATTTAACAGTAATGGACAAGAATTGTCTGGAAAGTCTTTACAGTGTTACATCATGTAACCTATTAAAAGTATTTGTAAAGTAGAAACAGGAAGAGATCAAAGTGACAAAAGCTATTGAGTTGTCTAGTTAACCTTATCCTATCCTACTCTTAGCACGGCTGATTTGTTGCAGTGCCCTTCCAATTGCCATCTACAGTTGTGTCTCTTCCTCCATTCATTAAATCCCTCTTTCCCTCCTCCCTCAGTGCTGTCCTCAGACAGAGTTGGACAGGTCACCAAGACATATCATGATATTAAGGCAGTCACCCACCTGCTGGAGGAGGTAAGAGAGAGACGCACAGCAGATGAATGGGATTTAAGAGGATTAGACTTATCTGCCTCACAGAACATAACTGTTTGTCACCATTTTCTGTATTTTTTGTCACCCCTTTGAGTGTTATCTGATAAGTATAGTAGATGCATTTTGGTCTTACAACTTTAAACTTTTCTGATTTAAACTGTATTTATGTAATCAAATTAAAAAAAAAAAAAAGTAAACAGATCTCAGTTTATTTATTTATTTGTTTGTTTGTTTATGACTTTGCAGAAAGAGCGGGATCTGGAATTAGCAGCACGGATTGGGCAGTCCCTCCTGAAGCAAAACCAAGAACTAACAGCACGCAATGAAATGCTGGATGAACAGCTTGAAATTGCAAAGGAGGAGGTAAAAAGAAAACCTCACGATACACACCTGTATAATCAGACGGAAATATTTGATCTTTGTTGTGTCACAGTCTGCTAAGCTGAAGTGATTGTGACTTGTTTTCTAGATTGCTCAACTGCGCCATGAGCTCTCGATGCGGGATGACCTTCTTCAATTCTATGCAAGCACTGAGGAGATCGAAAATGCCCAGTCACAGTCGCCGTGAGTACACAAACACGCATGCATACAGTATATAGTGTAACACACAGGGGTTGATGAATGATGATGAACTGCTGGCAAATTGTTTAGTGGAAGGGTATATGGCTTAGTTTGTATATTGTATATAAATCTTACTTTAACATATGTAAGATTTGTTGTACCAGAACATTGTTTCCTTGTTAAGAAGACACAGCAGTTTTTTTCTGACTAAAACTTATATTTGTTTAAAAATCAATTTAACTAACAGAGGTGCATTTCATCCTTTATTCTTTAAGAAAAAAACCCTCTAATTTATGCTCCAAAATGCTATCATAAAGTAGTTTTAGTGGACTTCATGCTGTAATTGAGCGGTACCAAAAAGTTCCCTCAGTGTTTACGATGGTGAATGTCTGCTATGAAGGATTTTGCTTCATACTGTTGCTCACTATGCCGGGCTTATACATAAGTAAACATACGTCAGAACATCCCCACTGATCCTCTCAATGTCTTCAGCTAGTAAAACCCTCCCCATCAGCAGTTAATCATTGTTACTGTGTATTATTATTAACTTACATTCATTGCAGTGATCCATGTTATACTTTTTGAGGGTGTTAATTATACCCAGTTAAAAAGAAAAAGAGCTGGTTGTTTATACAGTGCTTAACACTTGATCACTCTTCTTCCTCACTTTTCTTTTAATTTCTTATAAAAATTTGGATTTTATTTATGGATGCATTTCTTTCTTTATCTAGAATTAAAAGGAATGAATCATGCAGTTCACTCAGCAACTTCATCCACTATGACTTCCTGCAACAGAAACTGAAAGGTTTAGAAGAGGAGAACCGCAAGCTCAGATTAGAGGTATGCAGCAACATTGAAATTAAAGAAAAATTCCTGATACCAATATTTTTTTTAATTCTTTATGGTTATGTGTTTGCCTTTATTTGAAAATAAATAGTACAGTATGCAATGTCTTTATTCATTGCACAGTGCACACAGAACACTGCAGTTCAGTATCACTTAATTAATTATTAATAACGTAGGTGATATTGTTTCTGCAGGCCACTGAGCTCTCAACAGAGACGTCAAACTATGAGGAGCAAGAACAGGAGCTGATGATGGTGTGTGTGGATGAGCTCTGTAAGTGTTACAGTCATGCTTCAGTCAATGAAAACAGTGATTATAACTCATGCACAAGGATATTTATAGGACTTGTGTGTTTCAGCATCTGCCAATAAGCAGGTGGTTGACTTGTCTGAAGAGCTTGCACGGAAAGTGGAGGATTGTCTCAGACAGCAGGAGGAGATCAGCTCACTGCTCGCACAGATAGTTGACCTGCAGGCTCGCTGCAAAGGGGTGAGAGGCTCACACATGTGCACAACTTTTGTTACAGCTTATATTAAATACTTGTCTTAAAACTTTCTTAAATTTGTTTTCTTCCCTCTAGCTCGCCCATGAGAACGAGGAGTTGAACCAACAGCTGAGTGCCTCCCGTGAGAGCCAGCAAAAACTGAAATCTGAGGTAAGATACTCACTTTATAATCTCTGTGACTTCAGCAGCTTATTTGCATTTGGATTACGCTGATTTCATGAGCTCAGTTTTGTTTTTTCTTTGTGTATGGCTGAAATACTCTCACATTGTAGACACAGATGTAGAGGTTGAGGAGTTTACAGAAACCCATTTTCAGCCTTAGATAAATATGCAAATTTTGAGGGCCTCCTGTTGGTTTATTATCAAATTCTTCTGTGGATACAGACACCTTCCTGTGTATGTGTAGAAGCTTAATTCAGGATAATATATTCAACTCCTCCTGTGTATTTTGTCAGTGGTAGGGTGCTTTCTTTTCTTGCTCTACAGTTTGACTGATTTGTTACCCTCTGTCTGCAGCTCAAGGACTTGCAGGACAAGTACTCAGAGTGTGAGGACATGCTCCATGAAGCCCGAGAGGACATTAAAAATCTTCGAAACAAGAGCCTGCCAAACAGCACCGTGCAGCGGTACACTTCACTGTCGTCAGTCCTCCCCATGGACTCTCTGGCAGCAGAGATTGAAGGCACTTTCCGCAAAGGCCTGGACACCCCAGCTCCCTCAGAGTACAAGTGAGTCTGTAAACTGTGTCCTTTATGACTGTTTGGTTTATATGCACGTCTCAAAATCCTTATCCACTTTTTCTGGTTGTAGATTGATCAGTTTGTACTGTGAATGCTGAGTAGCAGTTGTAATTTTATGTTCTTGTTTTCAAAAGGATTACTTTATATAACTACAGAGTTCAGGTAATTTAGGTGGCTCGATTAAACAGGTTCTACTCCCTGCCCCTATCATGCCTTAAACTAAAATACCTTCCTCAAGTGGTTTTTACTTTTATAGCTATTGAGAGGCAGTTCAACCTTCATTAGACACTGTGGCAGTAGAGTCAGGGCATGGCGTCAGGGGAGGCCAGCCAGCACACCAGACTGGCATGAGTCAATCAGGCCTCCACTACTTGATGAGGACGCCAATACCTGACGAGAGAGAAAAAAGAAGAGAACGGAGAGTGGAGAGTGGAAAGTGGAAAGTGGCAGCTGGCGAGCCGTGCAGCAGCCGACGAGTCGCGGGGGCTGAGCCTGAGATTCTGACGGCTGGAAAGGCGGCGAAAGCGGGGCTGGAAACCCGGGAGCTGGGATAGCTGCGGGAGCCGAGGCTGGAGCCGCAGCAGGAGCCGCAGCAGCTGGGATAGCTGCGGAAGCCGAGCGGGAGATCCGGCGACTGAGCAGCGGCGAGAGCTGGGCAAGAGACTTTTCAGCCGCGGCCCCAACTCGGCTCCTGCAGCTCGACAGCCTCCGCGGCTACCAGCTTGGCACCCGCAGCTCTTCCAGCTCCTGGGTCTCCTGCCCAGCTCTCGCTGCTGCTCAGCCGCCGGATCTCCCGCTCGGCTTTCGCCGCCTTTCCAGCCGTCAGAATCACCTTATGTTAAGGTGTTAGATGGTGCCAGGACTATAGAGTGGACCAGTGCTTGATCACAAATTAGTATCATTTTTATTTCTGTGGTGTTAATGAGGCAATCTCCTGTATAAACAAAGAAGAACACCACAAATATATTTTAATCAGTCTGTGAAAGTCTGAACAAGTTAATAAGAGTTGAGAACGTGATCTTAAAACAAAGCAAAATTATCCAAAATGAGCCTGACCTTCAGGGCCTCATATTTTTTCCACTGTCTCTCACTCTGTGGATCTTTTTTTCCAGTTTATTAGCAATCATGGTATTTAGCTTTCAAAACACCCTCCAGTCTGTTGATTTAATTTCTTGTATGGATGTATTTCCTCTTAAATTTCTGGTGTATACATCTGATTGGATGCACAAACTTTCCCCTTTCGTGGCTCAGATTAGTGCTGGCTGAGGGCAACTTATGACTGAAGAGTTGTGGTATCCGCAGCTGGACTGTGAGCAGCTGTGTGTTTTTTGGCAGGGTTTCTTCGCTGCTGTCTCTTAAAAATAGAAAAGTTAGACGTAGTGTTTAGCTAAAATGAAACTAACAATAACACAATTACCTCAAATGTTTTGTAGCTGACAGAAAAACATGGCAATAATGAGGTAACTGTAGCAGTAAAAAGAATAAGCAATGCTTTATTTTTCCCATATTTGGAAAATCATTTTGATATGAGTTAATATGCTATTAATAACAACAACAACAACAACCACAACATATAACAAGTGAAATGTTTAACAAAGCAAACCAGGATTTGAAATGGTAATAAAATGTTAAAATGAAAAAACAGATGCCTTTTGGAACAAATTCATCATATACAGTAGATAAGAGTGTGAAGGACAAGGATCTGTTGTTGGGGAAGCTTGTTTAAAGTGTTGCTCTAATGCCTGTTTCCATGAAGCTGGACGTAGTATTAATGCAAGTTTGATAATTTATCAAGAATTTCTTAACTGACTTACAGTGGCATATCTCAGTCTTCCACCAAAACAAGTGTAGTTTGTAGCATCAAATAAAAATACCTCATACGTTATTTGAAAGCGATGTCACTAATGATAATGATTATCAGTACAAAACACTGCATCCTGATAGTTTCTTTTGTTAAAACAGTCTCCAAACACAGGAGCGTGCTGCAAGTTTGCTATTGTAACGAAACATTTGGAGACAGGAAGCAGCAGTCTATAAATAAGACATACCAAAAGAAAACTGTTTTATTACTGCTACATAATTTGTATACGAAATGTGAATAAACACCTTTTTTGTGGCTTCTAAATAAATGACATTTTATAAAATTTCCCTCTTGTAGCTTGTATAAAATAGTCTTTGCATAAGAGTTTCTGTTCTGATTAAGTTTTTTTTGTGGGGTTAGGCAGTGCTGACTTTGAATGTGTGAGAGAGACTCATCTTGTTACTTTTGCCATTTAACCTGGCAGGAACCATCCCTGGCGTGTCTTTGAAACAGTGAAAGTGGTGAACAAGGCTGTAAGGCTGCGGTCTCAATGCCACTCACCAGGTGTCCCAGGCTCCAGCCCGGTATCTACACGCTCCAGTTCCAACAGCACCCCTCGGACCAGCTACTATGGCTCTGATAATGCCAGCCTTACCTTGGAAGACAAGCCAAGCTCCAATCATGCTCAGAAAGAAGACAGCAGGTGAGATTGCATATTAGATGCAACATTAATGTCTAAAGATTTTACACAGATTTGACTTTTTGAGAAACAGCATGACATAATTGGTGGGTTTTTTTTTTTAAGCTGTAGGATGCTGACTTTAAAATAATGTTGTTCAACCTTCCCCTATAGTGTTAGTGGGCCAAAACGATTGGGACAGCCAGGTACACCAGGAGGCCAGGACCTTGAAGCTGCCTTGCGCAATCTCTCAGTCCGCCAACAGAACCACTCTTCTGAGCGGCCTTTCTTCGATGTGGAGCGCGAACGTAAACTCCGTGCCTTGGCAGCAGACAGCGAGGAAGGTGAGGGCTCCAGTGGCTTCCTGACACCAAATGACAGCCTGGCCTCCAGCCCAGCAGCGTCAACAGGCACCAACTACTCCAACGGTAGCTCACGACACTCCTGTGGCTCCTCGGGAGGATCCAGGTCCTACCTGCCTGATCGCCTGCAGATTGTTAAACCTCTGGAAGGTAACATTTTCAGCTTTATACTATCTCTAATCATGTCTTCAAACCTTTTCCAGCATTTGTGAACGCTTGATTGAGCATAAGAATGTAAAACAAGACAGAAGATGACCATTTTCACCTTAGCCTCTGTAGTAAAAGCCACGGATGAAAAGCTGCCCTGGTCTTAGAGCAGTATTTGTATTTGTAATGCATCTACACACTTCAGTGGCATTCCCTTCTGACTCTCTCCTCTTCAGGCTCGGTGACTCTGCACCAGTGGCAGCAGCTGGCCAAACCAAACCTGGGAGGTATCCTGCATCCACGTCCGGGCGTCCTAACTAAAGACTTCAGGGAGCTCGAGGTCGACATACAGCACGTCTACAGCTTGAACGACCTGGAGGAGGATGAGCCTGACCTGTCACAGCTCTCTGGAGCTCACGGCATGGGTACGACACATTAGCACACTACACATACGAGTCAACTACCTGTGTCATTTCTGCTCACTTCGAGATGACATGTTTACTGAAGTGCATATTCCCTCATTATTGATGATAGCTGCCATTCCCTGTAATATTAGTGTAGGGTTCATCTTCATTCGGTCTTTTAGCGACTCATTAGATGTGTTTACTTTCCTACATGTGTAGTTTAATCTACCTTTTTCCCTCCATGACCTCACAGTCTCTTCATCGGGTCCCAACCTCCCTCAGACCCCTCCCACACATACCATCACTACCTGCCAAGTCCTCCAACCCTCCCTAATCATCCCCTCCTTCTCCACTAGGTAAGAATTTACATACTGTTTCTGGGGTATTTAATGTTTGCTTAGTGTGTTTCTTCACAGCTCTGACCAAGGTAAATACTACTTAGACAGTGTGAGTTTGATTTTGTATTAATATGATGGACCTGAGTTGCTGCTTTTAAACAAAATGAAGGAGTTGACTAACCCAGAACTTTTTTTTTTTCCAGTGTCACTTCCATTAAAGTGGACCTAATTTGTTTGTTTTCTTTGTTTTGTGAAATGGTGGACGCCAGTACTAAACAAGGGTAAAGTTTCACATAATGAGGTCGATGTGTGTGCTTTTTATGATGTCAAAGAAGAAGGGGATATCCTTAACGTGGCCATCCCAGGCACATACAGTGGGGCAAAAAAGTATTTAGTCAGCCACCAATTGTGCAAGTTCTCCCACTTAAAAAGATGAGAGAGGCCTGTAATTTTCATCATAGGTATACCTCAACTATGAGAGACAAAATGAGAAAAAAAAATCCAGAAAATCACATTGTCGGATTTTTAAAGAATTTATTTGCAAATTATGGTGGAAAATAAGTATTTGGTCAATAACAAAAGTTCATCTCAATACTTTGTTATATACCCTTTGTTGGCAATGACAGAGGTCAAAAGTTTTCTGTAAGTCTTCACAAAGTTTTCACACACTGTTGCTGGTATTTTGGCCCATTCCTCCATGCAGATCTCCTCTAGAGCAGTGATGTTTTGGGGCTGTCGCTGGGCAACACGGACTTTCAACTCCCTCCAAAGATTTTCTATGGGGTTGAGATCTGGAGACTGGCTAGGCCACTCCAGGACCTTGAAATGCTTCTTACGAAGCCACTCCTTCGTCACCCGGGCGATGTGTTTGGGATCATTGTCATGCTGAAAGACCCAGCCATGTTTCATCTTCAATGCCCTTGCTGATGGA
>VUQS01008366.1:1854-21283 GCA_015108495.1 Heterochromis multidens
TTTTACAAAGGACACTGTGTACAGCTAGCTTTAAAAAAATATGATGCATAATTAAATATCTACATTCTGTAGTGTTTACTTTATTAAACAAAAACAAATATCACCACCCCTCATGTGGGCACAGTGATTAAATTTGAATGGAAATGATATGTGTCAATTATTAAAAGGTGTGTAAAGATGGCAAAACACTGCAAGCTACAGAAAAGTCTCTCAGAGGGAAAATAATATCATCTCTCCACTGCCTTTTGTATTAACATTACACTTTACACTGCTGGTGTACACATTTTCTATGTGGGCAGTAAAAGTTACAAGATGCAGCAGATCATCATATTGTAAGAAAAAACCTAATTTCCTCATTACTGAAGGACAGGTTAACTCGAGTGCTTTCTTCTAAGACATGCAAGAATCGCTTGAGAACTCATCCAGAAAAGCCCACTTGATTGGATTGGGTGAAGTCTCCTGGAACAAATCCTCTGTGTCACTTTTATGTAAGACATTGCTCTTCTCTTCTTTTCTGTACCCTAATTTGCTTTGTCTTTCTCATATCTGTGCAACAGACATCTCAATAACACATACTTTAATGATACCAGTTACAGTATGGTATTACATGTTTTGCAGGTAGATCTTACAGTTACTAACTTCACATTCCCCAGCGACCACAGGTGCAGATGGTTCGTTTGAAACTCTATGACAGTGCCTAAAAATATAACACAAGCCTATGGACTAATAAAAAATAAAGGAAATCAGGCATTGTTTATCATTATCCTTTCATCCCTGCCTGCCTTCAAACTGTCTATTGCATAAGTAACAGTGTTATAGACGTGTAATGCTAATCATTTGAGTACTCCTTTCATGATACAGGAGACATATCAGAAAACACATTGATCATTATCTACTTTAATCATTGGCTTCTCTTCATTGGCTCCCTGTTAAAACCAGAATTGAATTTAAAATCCTTCTCCTCACCTACAAGGTCTTGAATAATCAGGCCGCATCTTATCTTAAAGACCTCATAGTACCATATCACCCCAATAGAGCACTTCGCTCTCAGACTGCTGGCTTACTTGTGGTTCCAAAAATATTTAAAAGTAGAATGGGAGGCAGAGCCTTCAGCTTTCAGGCCCCTCTTCTGTGGAACCAGCTCCCAGTTTGGATTCGGGAGACAGACACCCTCTCTACTTTTAAGATTAGGCTTAAAACTTTCCTTTTTGATAAAGCTTATAGTTAGGGCTGGATCAGGTGACCCTGAATGCTCCCTTAGTTATACTACAATAGGCTTAGGCTGCTGGGAGCTTCCCATGATGCAGTGAGTGTTTCTCTTTCTCTTACCTCTGTTGACTCTCTATATATTTATACACCACTCTGCATTTAATCATGAGTTATTATTAATCTCTGGCTCTCTTCCACAGTGTGTCTTTTGTCCTGTCTTCCTTCCCTCACCCCCAACCAGTTGCGGCCGGAGGTTTCTTCCTGTTAAAAGGGGGGTTTTCCTTCCCACTGTCGCCAAGTGCTTGCTCATAGGGGATCGTTTGATTGTTGTGGTTTTTCTATATTATTGTCGGGTCTTTACCTTACAATGTAAAGCGCCTTGAGGTGACTGTTGTTGTGATTTGGCACTACATAAATAAAACTGAATTTAATTTAATTTAATTGAACTTCATCAGATTTTGTAGATATCTCTTTGGTGTCATGAATAGCTTAAACCCCAAGGAGTGATGGGTGCTAAAACTGAGTCAGTCGCTATAGACTCTCATGTTAAAATTGGTGAGCTCCAGTATATTTCATTATTTTCTGTTGTTATGAAGGCTATCCGGTTCCTATACAACCACTGTGTGAGTTTGGTCCACATTGTTGACAATAACTCTACTAGGGCTGCCTTGGTCACTGATTCTGTTCATAATTTTTATGGACAGAATTTCTATGCACAGCCAAGGTGGAGAGGGTGTCTGATTTGGTGGCCTTAGGATCTCATCTCAATTTTTTGCTGATAATGTGGTTTTGTTGGCTTTGTCAAGCAACAACCGCCAGCTTGCAGCTTTGTAGCCAAATGTAAAGTGGCTGAGATGAGAATTGGCACCTCAAAGTCCAAGGCCATGGTTCTCAGTTGGAAAAGGATGGAGTACCCACTCCAGGTCTGGAACGAGTTACTGGCCAGAGCTATGATCCTGAGCTCTGAGTAGTTACCGAAAGAATGAGCTTTAGAGCCTTAGAGATAGAGTGAGGAGCTCACAGAGTAGAGCTGCTAGTCCTCTACATCAAAAAGACCCAGCTGAGGTGGTTCATGAATCTGTCAAGGATGCCTTCGGACACCTCCTGGGTGAGGAGCTGAGTGTGTACCACCGGAAGAAGATCTCAAAGCAGACCCAGGAAATGCTGGAGAGATTACATCTCTCAGTTCTCTTGGGAACATCTTGGTGTCCCACTGGAGGAGCTGGAGGAGGTAGCCGGTGAGAGGGAGGTCTGGGCATCTCTGCTTAGACTGCTGCACTCACAGCCCTGATCTGGATAAATGACAGAAAATGGATGGATGGATGGATAGATGGAACCTAATATACAAACGTGCCTCAGAAATATCAGGACTTCGACAGCTCTATGAACCATTATGCAGGCTCAGAAAGACTGGATAGTGCATGCCTGTTGTACTGGCATGTGTAATATTGAACAAGTTTCTGCTATTTTGTCTGAATCCTGTAGCTTGTAAAATGGATAAGATTGCTAACAAGCTCCCTGGTTACCACGTGAGGTGGCATAGCAACAAGTAAACCTAAGCTTGGGCAGGCTGTATGGGAATTATCAGCACACCTCCAATATGTCTGTGACCAATTATTTTGCCGGGCTTGAGGCACCAACTGTGTATATAGGCTTTAAAGAGATCTCTGTGGCACTGAAAATCAAAGACAAGTTTGACCATGTGCATATTAAAAGGGACCTCAAGTAATTTCTCATTTTCTGTTATGTATTGCAATAACCAAGGAAAAAAAACACATCAATTGTGACAAGAGTCTAGTAAATCCATAAACAATTAAATCTCATTACACTCTGCAATAACTTGAAACAATTTTCACTTGACCTTTCAGACAAGCATATAAAACACATCTGTTTTGCTGTGTACATGCACATATGTGTATGCTCTAGTAGTAGAGTTCTACTTTTACCAAAGTTTAGCAGTCAGAATCAATGCACCTAATGTGAATGCAGGGAACAGGGACAGATGGCAGAAGCAGCAGCTCAGACAAGCATTACACTCATTTTTTCTCATCAACTTTCTGCCATGTTTTAATATTGTGTTAAGCTCATTGGGATGCATAGAAATGAAAAGAGAAATAGAGATAAAACTGAGTGATTCACTGCCTTGAAAAAATGGAAACAAATTCCATGTGACACTCCTCAGCAAAGGGAGATGAGCCCTTTCCTTATAGTGGCCACAACCAATAAGTATTATTCCTCCCACTATACCTTATACACACTCCCTGTAGTATAGCCTTTTTCCTTTTCCTAATCACATATTGTTGGTAGGCTGTCTCTAGCTGAAATTTATTGATTCTGTGACTCAAGTTTTGCAAACTGATTCATATTATTTGGAAATGGTTCTCTTGTTTGGCAATTTGTATGATATGACAAGCCAAATAATGAATAAGAGATAACATTTTTTGGCCTGGAGGGAGGATGCACAGAAGCAGAACAGTTAAATATCCAGTCTCTTTCACATGAGTGCAGCAGGAGCTCATCAGCGAGAAATTCAAGCTACTCCTGAGGATCACCAAAGAAAAAAAAAAACAAAAAACTTTTTCTGGCCTCTCCAATAAGGCACAATGAGCCAGAATGCCTAAAGGTCTTAAAAAGTCTGATTAACCTCATTACAGCCACAGAGTGTAATGGATTCAATTATCTCAACTATCACACCAGTCACTGACGATTACCAATAACAGTCTGTCAGCCTTAGATGTTTTTCCCTCTGAAGCTAATACAGATAGTATATATAGCAATATGTAGTCCAGTTTCTGTCAGACCAGCTCTGCTTTGTTGAATTACTTGCAGATACTGTTGTGATCTTACAAAGTATTACCACAAGTAATTTGTATGCTTGGATTATGCTTTCAATCAAGAAAAAAAAACCTATTGCATCACTATTGGTATCAATACAGGTATCAATACTTTCTTTTTATTGAAGGCGATTAATGAAGTATCATGACATATCATGTTGAGGAGAGCAATGGGTCATAAAATGACTGCATCAACAACAAGCTACTTCTTAATAGGAGTGCTTTATGCCTGAGTGATTTGCCAATTATTAGGAATTTCTTTTTCTGTTAATTAGTTAATCGCATGCTTGTTAAAGCATAAGACAGCTTTTTATAGCAAATAACAAATGTTTATTGCATGAATTTTCTGAAGTAATTGGGTGATTACTGTTGTTATGCCTGGCTTGTTCGGGACACAACAAAGAAGGGACAGTCGCATAGCAGCAATTTTAACTACATCAAAATATATTTATGGTAAATGAAAAAAATAAGAAAAATAAGAACAAATGAATAGGTGCTAACACAAAATCACATGTCGCTTAAACAATGAATAACTGCAACACAATCAAACAAAATCAAATGGAAACAAAATGGGGGATTAAAAGGCACCAGTCTCCCAGGTGGAGAAAGAAAGATATCTTTGCTACATTCATCCCTGACAAAACATAGTGAAGTATTTTATTAAACAGAAATGTAGGTCCATTTAATACCCGTTAATGGTACTTAAGTTTTACATCATGACAGCTGATTCATTGGGTCTCACTATTATGTGTGTAAAAGATTCATGAAACATATGCAACAATCAGTTTTGTTCTTACAACCATGCATTTGTTAGTCAATCAGAATCATTCTAAATCAATAGGGGTATTCTCAGTATCTGTGGAATACAACCGTGGCCCAGTTCTCTATATAAGAAACATGTTCAACTTGAGGAGTATCAGGGAGAAAGTGGTGAAATTATTATAAGAGGAAAGTCAGGTAGCAAAAGAAAAACAAAACAAAACAAAAAGATGAACAAGAGGAATTCCTCAACTGAATAAACCAAAACAGAAGCGTCTGAGGAGGAAGCCAGGAAAAGCACATCTTGGCAAACTGTTGCTGAGGTAAAAGAAAGAACACAAATTTCACATTATATTACATGTGTAGTGTTCGGGTCCACTGGACCCATGGGTCATAAAAGTATGGAGGTGGTGTGTGTCTATACCCTGTCCTCCTGTAACATGGTCTGCTTTGGGGGCAGGGTATTTGTTTGTATATATATGTGTGTGTTTTCTTTCTGTTCCAGTTTCTCACACAAGGTTCCAACATTGTTACATTTCAAGCACCTACACCCATATTCCCAGACATTTTACCCTCTGTCTTGTGAGAACCATTCTATATTCTCTTACACTATATCCCAGCGGCAAATTGAGGGTGGGACACAACAAATAAATAGCTTCACCTGTGTGGCTGCTTATCCATCAAGAAAAATTATTCTCTGCTCAGAGAACCTTTAAAACATAGACAACATTTGGAAGATGATGGAGAGGAAAAAAATTTTTAAACATGAGACCTTTTGTCCTTATTGGATTGGACAGTGCACACAGGAAGGCAGGAAGAGAGCAAGAGGGAATGGCTGGTGCAAATACTATAGGCTATATTATCAGTGGGACTGAACTATAGACTGACATAGATCTGTTCAATTTCTAATTAAGTTCAAAGAAGTAAACATCAACTTTGATCATTTATATTTGTTCATTTTTCATTACCACCCAAATCTTGGTTATGATTTTTTTATTACAAAATTAATTTTAAAAAATTAATGAATGGCACATTTATTCATAAATGTACTATAACAGAGGTAAATACCAAATATTAACATGTGGTCTGCATTGCTTGGAATTAGGATAAACTAAACTTCTGATAAGTATTTGTTTATTTTTTTATTTTTTTATTTTTGTAGCTGTATTGATTAAAAAAAAACAAATCTGGTGGACCCCCAAACATTCACCTGACCCCCAAACACTGTCTGAGCAACAAAAACATGAACACCACACAAGTGTTAAGCACAGATTTGTCTGTACACACTGTCTGTGACTGACAACTAGTGTGGCTCCAGATGGATGGATGAATGGATGGAGGTTTGCATCCATGTTGCTACTGCTACAATTCTGACACACCCATCAACAACAGAAAATTTCTAAGGCCATTGCACACTGTTGCCCACCATTGTATACAGTTTAAAGTAATGTCTTTTAACCAGGAAACCATAGCAGTACACTGCACGCCATTTTCAAATTGAATGTACCCCAGCAGGTGCATCTCAGTGAGTAGGAGGAGCGAATAAAAAGGAAAGGGGGAAGTAGAAGGTAGGTCAGACAACCAGTACTAATATAAAGCCCTAGGCCTTCATGCTGTGAACACTCAAATAGAAGCAATACTGAAGGAAAGAGTGACATTTTTCATATAGATCCACAGGATTTTCACCAGTATTCAAGAAAGATTCAGTACAGTGACATAGTGTGACAACCCCAAGATCTAAGGTACTGAAACTGGCAGGTAATGTACCTTTTTTATGTTTCATTATATTTTCATTTATATATGTGCCATTATTAAACATTTCAAAAGAATATTTGTACATCTCCTACATTTGACAATTTCAAGTGATCTTAATAAAATTGTTTGGAATTTGCCATTAATTAATGTTTTATCAAATTTCAGGTAATTGTTGGTCAGGAGGGTCTAGTTTACTGTTTGTTCCAAAAGCTCCTTGCACTCCAAAACTCTTCCAAGGGTCTATGAGAAGTTTCTTTACAGGGGAGGCTTCATATTTAAAGGACTCTAACAATCAAAATTGTTTGTAAAATGGGAAACGTAGCTGTGATTTTCATCATCTCATATTCAAACACATTTTTTATTTTTTATCAGTATGTTTCTTGATAAGAGGTCAAATGTAAAATTAAGCAGACCTTAACTGGCAAACAATTTAAACAATATATTTCATTTTAAAAAACATAATGTTGAAACTGAAAAAAACAAACATTTTTTTTAAATCTAGGTTAAGTTTTAATTTGATTAAGCAACACATTTAAAAAAGGTTGGGATACTGGAAACATAAGAGTGGAGTCTTAAAAAGTCTTGTCAGACATTTCACAGCTAGTTAGCTTCAGTATTTTTATTATTGGTTATAAAAAAAAAATGCATCCCAGAGGAGCTAAGCCTTAGCTTTAGCATAAAGATGGACAAGGGCTCACTACTCTGTGAGACTGAGTGGGCAGTAAACATTGCAAATATCTACAGTACATAAAATCACTGATAGATTTGTAGAATTCCCAGAAATCCCTCTATGGGACAAGGCCAAAACGCAAGATTCAATAGCTACAACAGTCTTTTACATAACAATCTGTAAAAGGCAGTCACTGCATGGGAGCAGGAACACTTGTGGAAACCATTCACAAAGAACAGAATTAATTTCTGCAGCTACGATTGCAAGTTAAAATGTTCCAATGCAAAGAAAAATACATCTATAAACAAGATCACTGAACATCATTGCTCTCCATGGGCCTGAGCTCATTCAAGATGGACTCACAATTCTTTTTAGAAATCACTGACACCACATCCTCTACACTGGTTACCTGCACAGAGTTCAAAACCCAGCAGCTGTGGTGTTAAGGGGATTCATTAGTTCACATGTCATGAGTAACCTTGACACTGTGACAACATCATTAATCTACCCATTGGCTAAATGATACATACAAGTTATGTAGTAGACCTTACTAAGACAATATCAAGGCACATTCTGCGCATTTTACAACATACAACTTTACAACTCTGCAGAAAAAAATGCTAAACTGGCTTGCCTACAGTCCAGATCTGTCACCCATTGAAAACATTTGGGATATTGTAAAACAAAAACATGACAAAGAAGGCCTTGGACTGTTAAGCATCTGCAATCCTTTAACAAGTAAGAGAAAAAGAGAGAGAGAAAAAAAGATTTGGCTTTCAAAAATACAGCATTTGGTCTCTTCAGTTCTCAAATGTCTAGTAAGTGTTGTTGAAAGAAGAGGTGATGTAACATAGTCGTAAACATATTCTTGTCCCTAAAATACAAAATGAGAAAATAAATCTTGGTTTCAACCTTTTGATGTGTTGTTTTTGGACTATTTTCAGTTTAATGACTTACCTACATTTTATATAGCATTCCAACTTTTCTTTAGAAATGGGTTGTAAATGTTTAACTTACTTTTATATGGTTAATTTTGTGTCTGTTAATTTTAATCTTTGAAGGATAACAATTAGCTGTGGCCTATTGGTGGTTGTTCTGGTTACATTTTGAGAACTCGGATAATAAACTAATTGTAATTGTCCCCATACTTTATCTCAAACTATCCTCTTTAAGATGGTCAATCAGGGTCCCAGCTGCCAACATGAAGGCCACAGAAATGACACTCACATAAGTTTCTGATTATATCCATCGCCACTTGGATTTTCTGTGACAGGAGCCGGGGAGAAGATTGCTTTAACAGAAAAGCCAGAGAAACTAATTTATATGAGATCAAAAGCATGAAAGAGCACTTCTGTGGAGAGTTGATAAGCCTTCGAGGCCACTGTCAGAGCCCCAGGACAGTGCTCTGGTCTGAGCCGTGTGGACACCTTCTCCGACCACCTGTGTCCATCATTGTCCAAGAGACAAGCCACGGGGATGCTTTAACAGGAATGCCAGAGCAGCTGATAAATGGAGAGCAACGGTGAGGAGGCAGATAAACAAAACACAGTCAGAGATAAGGGGGTGGGGAGGGTACCGCATGCTATCGTGTAAAAAGTAATTTTTGTGCATTACACTTCAAAAGGTTTAAGCTGTGTGTATGCATGAGCTTGTGATGCGTGTGTGTGCATGTGCGTGTGTGTGTGTGTGTGTGTGTGTGTGTGTGTGTGTAGGTGTTTGTGTGCGTGTGTGTGTAAGTAGGCAAGCAAGAGTGATTATTCATGATCATCCCTGGGTCACAATAGTAAGTTACCTATATTATCTCCGTTATCAAGGCTGACCTTTAACTTCTCTTAAGTTGTTCTCACACATGATCTTTATGTGAAAACACGTACGAATCAGTTGTATTGTACAGTACTTTAAATAGATTTTACACTGCTGTCTCCCTAGTGAAAACTATGTCTAATGTTTATTTATGCTCATATGAGAACACCACAGGTAAATGTCCCCAGAAGATGCCATGGTACCTGTCCACTTCACACCCTACCCAGGCGCATTCACATAAAGAGAGAGAGTGGCTTTGGACAATGCCCAAACCCAGCTGGACTGAAATTTGAACCTAATATGCATCTTTATCTGTGTATTTCTAGTCAATTTGAAAAGCAGTATCTCAAAGTATAATGTAAATGTGAATTTAAACTAGGATCACTATTGCAGTTGGAGTTAGATGGTTTTGTTTTTGTTTGTTTTGTTTTTTTTCCTTGAAGTCACATTAAAGTATAACATGTTGTGATAGTTTCAAATTATGACATATTTTTCTATTTCTGATAAAGCTTCTGTATTTCTATGGCCAATTTTTCTTTACACGGTCTTTTCCCATAGTGGCTGATTTGTTCCGTTTATGTTATTAAAATGCCATGCTGAATCATGAAAAGGCAACTTGTGTTTTTGAAGAAATATTTATCATTTTCCGCAGTGGCATTTACCCTGATGTAGTGAATGACTGGCAGTTTTTAATGTACCATAGCAGATTATGACAGTGTCTGCAGGGAGTCCACATAAAGACACAAATGTCAAAATGGTGGAAAATCCAATGATTTATTATTTTCTTTGGTTTGTCCTTTTTGCTACATCTACTGCTGGTATTTGGTCCTGAAAAGACACAGAAAGCAAGGGCATGGGGAAAAAAAAAATCAAACACCATTCAAAGATCAGATGAGACTCTCTCCCTGTCAGTTCTTGTGTCGCTCATCTTTTTTTCCTCTCTATATGAAGCCCAATCTCAGCCACCTTGTGTAAACTCTGCAGGAGCTCTGGCTCCAGCAGACAATCTCATAAAAAGCTTTCATCAAAATTAAGTTCTGATGGTTCCATTAGAGGGTGACAAGAAAAAAGCATTCACCCAAATTGGCAGAAATACTAAAACTAGACACCATCTTGCAATGTGACACCAGCTGTCAGAGTTCTAAACCACACCCATCTTTAAAGTGGGTCTTCAGTTTAATGTTAGCTACAAAAAGTCTTTGAAACAGGGGTGCAAAGAGTGCCCTACACTCAGTACTCATAAACTGGATGACACTCATCTACTTACTCAGGCTTCATTTTGATTTCAACAACATACTTGTAAGATGCACAGTGGTGACGCTATGACAAAAACTGCAACACTGACATGTAAACAACTGGTAAAATGCACAAAATTACCTTTAGGATAGTTTCCTCTACAGAAGTTGTCACCGTGTCCACATTATACCATGATAGAAATAAAGAAAATAATGGTAATGATGTCTAGTAATTAGGCACTTATTACAATATTAACAAAAGTCTCAAGCCACCCCTCATTTCTTTATATTTTACAAGGAAAATAGGAAATAAGTCCACCAATTTATTGAAGTGTGCAAACATACATGGAAATATAGTATATACGGCAAAAACAGAGTTTTCACAATTATAACACGCTTGAAAGTCAATATTTGGTATGACTACCTTTATTCTTCAACACAGCTTGAAGTCTCAAAGGCAATCATTGTCATGCTGAAAAATGAAGCCAATCAGACACTTATAAGATGGTACTGCATGGTGGATCAAAATACAAACTTATTTTTGTTCATAACTCCATAAATTTTGATAAGGTTCCCAACACCACTGGCTGAAATGCACTCCCAAACCATGAAAGAGCCTCCACTGTGATTTAGATGATAAACACTCACTGTTGTACCACTCTGACCTCCTCCATACATATTGACAATGATTTGAACTGAAATTTTCAAATTTGGATTCATCACCCCATAAGACCTGTTGCCACTGTTTTCAGTCTTGTTCTTGTGTAATTTGGTATACCTCAGCCTTTTCTCCCTCTTTCCCTAGCTTAAGAATGGCTTCTTGACACCCACCCTTCCACTTCTGAGACCATTTCTGATGAGGCTTCAGTGAATAGTAGATGGATCAACTTAAGGGTCAGATGTATCTTTTGGGTCCTTTGTCAGGTCTTTGCTGAATTCTTTCCTATTTCTTATGGACATGACTTTCAGACACTGTTCATCTGCTGTAGATAGTTTTTAGGCCTTCTACTTGCCCAGTTTCTCCAATTTAATTAATTAATTTTTTTAATGACACACTACATATCACACCGAGACATGACAACAGCTCTTTGGGAATCACCTTGTCTGTGCAAAAACACAATTTTAAAACGGTGTTATCTTTGGCATTTGTCATAGTTTAAACTAAAGAAATGGGAGCTAATTGTGTGGTTTTGCAAATGGCTGCCTGTAACTAAGTGCCTAAAGATACTAAGTTGTCTGTTATGTGTAAACGCAACACTGGTTCATCCCTTCAGTTAGGTTTTTATGCTTGAATGATTCACAGGTCAATGTTAAGTGGCTTAACAAACAAACAAACAAACAAACAGATTCCTCTGAAAAGGGTCAGGTATAAGGATTGGACTGAAAATGAGTGAAAAACCAGCCAATATCCAAAGAAGAACTTTGAAAGACCTTTAACCTTCAAGTCTGGAGAACAATTGCTCAAGACTATTTAAAAAAAAAATACAAGATATAAAATAAATGAATACATTTGAAAAATAAATTAGGGGTTGGCCTGAGACTTTTGCACAGTATTGTAAATTGTATTGTAAAAAGCTAACCTGGAACTAATACTAATCATTTTCATACTTGGTGTCTGTTTGCATTTGTGTTATCTAATTTAGCAGCAACATATTTAACTCAGTTGATTGAATCCATTAAAACATTTAATACACTGAAATAAACTTAATTTAGTATTCATAATGCAGGCTTTATAAGAATTTATGCAAGCAGAAAAGAATTAATAGGGGGTGAAAGAAAGAAAGAAACAAAGAAAGAAAGAAAGAAACAAACAAAGGAAGAAAGAAAGAAAGAAAGACATTTATGAATACATCTGTCACCAGTCAATAGAGTGACTTTAAATTTCTTACCTGAGAACTTAATAGAACTACTGATAAATATTAAAACCACACTGAACATGACCTGTATGTAAACCTGCCATAATTGTCAAATGTCTGTGAATAGTTATTTTAAAACTCTAAGCGCTGCTATCAGAGTAGCGCTATATTTCAATTAACTTATCAGACTCAGTGACAACGTACTCATAAAAGGGAGGACTATATGATTAAAATGAATAAAAGTACTATTATCCAACTGTAGATAATTACTATTACTGAAACCCCGTCACGGAGCAATTCTTTCTGCACCTTATTTAGTTATGTAATGCTATTTAATTTAATTTAATGGTCACCTGACTTTGGATTGTCACTTATATTCAACAGCTCCTTAAATGCACATTTTACCCATTAAATGTGGTATCGCCCTGAGGTGAGGATTGTGATGCATGAGCAGAGTGAGTCTAGTGGTTAACCTGATGTGTGAAAGCACGGTTAATCTCTGACTCTTGATAGAGTCCAGGTGGGATGACAAATGCTCATCTCTCTAAACTGCACAAGTGAAGCTCAGCAGTAGAAAAAAGGTCTTCTGGGGGAAGACCTTTCTGCTTGAGAACAAATGAGAAGATTAATATCACTTTCAAGTTAGTCCCTCAAACATGTATGTAACACAAAGGACCCAGAGAGGCAGGCTTGCCAGCACATGTTTGTTTATTTTGAATAGTGTTTTTCACTGTTTGCTTTCTTGCAGCTTTTCAGCTGTGTTTTCTCCAGCTCAGTTCTCCTCCAGCTCTCTCATCAGGTCCCAGCATCCTGCTTAGATAGGAGAGGCATGATTAGATGCCCATACCCTCATCGCCCAACTTAGGCCGGGGAGCCGTCCGGCCTAGCCAAGGAGGTAATAGTGAAGGGAGTCGACTGCCCACCAGATTGCCAGGCACTCTGTCTCAACCGTGCTATACCTGGATTCCCTCTTGGACAACTTCCTGCTGATGTACACTACAGGGCGGTTGACCCCCCTTACCTGCTGGGACAAAACTGCCCCCAGCCCTCTGTTTGATGCATCACTCTGCAGGACAAAAGGGAGGGAAAAGTTAGGAGTGTGGAGCAGGGGTTCCCCAAGAGAGCCTTCTTTACCTGCACGAACGCTGCCTGGCACTGCTCCGTCCACTGGACCAGATCTGGGGCACCCTTTCGGGTGAGGTCAGTTAAGGGACTAGTCAGCTCCACGAAGCTGGGCACGAACCGGCAGTAGTAGCCAGCCAGCCCCAAGAACCACCTCACCTCCTTTTTGGTCCTGGGACGCGGGCAGGATGCAAGAGCTGTTGTTTTTTCCACCTGCGGGCGCACTTCCAGGTGGTGCCCCAGATACTGTACCTCCCTCCGTCTAACCGCACACTTCTTCGGGTTGGCCGTGAGCCCCGCCTGCCTCAGGGACTCCAGGACCACAGCCACCTGCTGCACATGCTCCACCCAAGTGTCACTGTGGGTGATGACATCATCCAAGTAGACGGCAGCATATGCAGCATGCAGCCGCAGCACCCGGTCCATGAGGCGCTGGAAAGTGGCTAGGGCTCCGTTTTTTCCTTAGACTCTGGAGACAAGGGAATCTGCCAGTAGCCCTTGGTCAAATCCAGAGTTGTGAAAAAATGAGCAGTGCCTAACCGGTTCAGGAGCTCGTTGACCCAGGGCATGGGATAAGCGTCAAACTGTAACACCTCATTCACCTTGTGGTAGTCCCCACAGAACCGTATAGACCCATCTCTCTTCACCACAAGAACTGTGGGGCTACACCAGGAACTGTGGGATTCTTCTATTACTCCCATTTTAGCATTTCAGCCAATTCCTTTTGAACTAGTTGCTGCTTATGTTCAGGTAATCTATAGGGCCGCGAACGCACAGTCACGCCAAGGCACGTTTTAAAATGATGCTCTATGAGAGAGGTGCGACCGGGCAGGGGGGAGAACACATCTGCAAAACGCTGTTGCAATGCAGCAACATGGTTATCGCAATGGAGGGAGGCGGGAATGGTGGAATTTGGCACCCCAACTCATCTCTATCCTTCACCAGACTCACCAGAGAGGTGGTTTCAGCCTCTCTCCAGGCTTTTAGGGGGTTGAGGTGATATATTTGTGTGGCTCCTCCCCTGTCTGACCGCACCACCTCATAGTCAACGTCCCCCACTCGCCGTGTGACCACAAAGGGTCCTTGCCACTTGGCGAGTAGTTTTGAGCTGGATGAAGGGAGCACTGGTCCGAACAGATATAATGCCCAGTAATTCGTACAATTCTTTGAGCATGTGAGATATGAGCGAAGGTCAGTCAGTATCTCTTTCGGGACACCGACTCGGGAGATGACCTGAAACAGCGCCTGCACCACACTCTTTGCAGAAATGGTGCGCTGCTTCGGGATATCAAGTTGCATAATCCACCAGGACTAATACAAAATGATATCCCTGTGTACTCCGGTGAAATGGCCCAATGAGGTCCATGCCTATGGGCTCAAATGGGACCTCCATCAATGGTAGTGGGCGCAAAGGCGCTTTTATGATGGCCGGCTGGTTCAACAGCTGACACTCTGGGCAGGATGCGCCACCGTCGCACGTCCCCACAGATCCCCTGCAGCTGAGGGTGTAGCACCACCCTCCCAGAAGTATAATCATCCCTTCTGACCCTCTTCCTCCTTGCCACCCCTTTGAAAGAATCCTGAAAACCTCCTAGTTAAGTTGTTAAACATTAAGTTGTTTAATTAAGTGTCTGATGGATATTGAATGCATGCTTGTAAATTACCCAAACCAAGATGCTGAGCATTGTCAAGCAATGATATGGAAGAAGGAACTCGAGAAATACGAGAAATTTTAACCTTAATAGGTTTTGCAGAATTGTATGCACAAATATTTTAGTAATTATTTTTTGTCATATATGATCATAAATGTGATCATAAATGGTTCACTTTTTCAGACTCTATAAAATAATAAAAATGCACCAAACAGTGGTTAAAGTTCTCTCAGGAAACATTTTATGAGCCAGTCCCTTCTGCAGAGATTAAAAAGCATGCCACTTTAAATGTTGTGCTATTTAAGCAGGCATGAATGAGGGAAAATGAGTGGTAGAAAGAGCAATACAGCTTACAAAGGTGGTTAGAAGATATGTCTAGGTCAGTGGGAGGTGGTGGCACTGGTCAGCATCAGGTCACACTGTGGTTCTGCTTTGTGAAAAGCCCTGGTAAAAATGAAACTTGAAGGTAATTGACAAACTGAATGAGGCTAAACAATATAATTTGTCCAAAGGGGGAGCAAGGCACTGTTAATATTAAACTACACTGCTTAACACTCACACAACAAAGTGAAACTGTTTAACTGTGGGATTCATGATAGGCTACAGGGGACATTTTACTTAAGTAAATGTAAGACCTTTAATTAGTGTGATACTAGTACTTTTTTAAGGATCTGCTTCCCCCACCACTGGGTCTAGAGTCTACCATTATTGTATTGTACTGGTTACAGACATAATGAAGATATAATGAACTTGCTTCAAGGTAAATGCGCTTCTGTTGACTGGATTACTTTGTCCGTGTCTATTTTGTGATGATTTATGCCTATTAGAAACTGTTACAATTATGATTTTCTTTAATTGGGTTATTAATATTGATTTTCTCTTACGCTTGGAAAAACCTTTTCTACTCTATTGCACAGGATTTTTGAAAGAATATATTATTGAAAAAAAGGTAAGGGAATGTGTTCATGGCTCACAGACTATTCCGTGTGAGAAAATCTGTTTTTTACAGGCAGTAATATTTTACTGATACAACATAAGGTGCTGGGTAATTTCACTACCAGCCGATGCTCTGTGGCAGCTGTAGCTGTTAGCTGGAATTAGTAAGGAAATTTGAAAGACTTGTTCATGGGAGTCATCACGGACAATAAAAAGAGAGACTCACTTGCTACACATTTCCACTGACAAACTGCATCGTGTAGGAACATGGCCATCCTCTCCATTTTTTTGAGTTTTTAAAGAGCGGCATGATAGCCCTTTTTGACTTGCTTTTTTAGATAATGACTGAAATTTAAGCACCTCTGTGATGTTCTGTTTACCAGGGTGTGGACTTTCTAACATATTTGACTTCCTGGTGTCACAGGGCAATTAGTAATTTTACAGCAATTAATTAATGAGAGGCTGAGTAATAGGGTCGCAAAGTGGGAAGGGCTAATTTGGGCATCAGTGATAGTAGAAGCCAAATGGCCTCTCATTTTTACCATAGACAATGTTGAAGCATATAATATGACTCTTCTCTGACTTTGCTTTGCTCAATTATTTAAGAACCTTTGTAAAATAACGAAGGAAGATTTTTTCAACTAGTCTGTGTTCACTCCTGAATTATGCCACTGTCACATTAGGGAAAACAGTGGTTGGAAACCAAAATTTTCAGTTATAATTCTAAAATCTCATCTCAGCATTTGGTCTTTCTCACTGTTTTGACTTGAATAGTGGGTTCACATCAGAGACATTTTAATCTTACATATCAAACAAAGGATTTTCAGAAAGGATTCTGTGGCCCTTTTGTTATGTGTATAAAGGCTTGCACTGGAACACATTATTAAAAACAATATTTAGTACCATTGTTACGTGGATGTGGATTTTTATCCAAAAAAATCCCTTAATTGTTTTCCCTGTCAGAAAAAAAAAAATATTAGATGTCTAAATAAAAACAAATCTGAATCATTCTTTTCGGTCTTCTGTAGACCATCCCCACTTAAAACATCTTGAACTGCTTTGTGCAAAAGAAAAAAACACAGAACATATATTCTTATTTTTCTGTCATTCACAAAGCAGAGGAGCATTACAAAAGAGAGGTCTTTTCTCGCTCAACCTGATTTTGAGAAGGATACTTTAATATTGCTTTGTTAGATAATTGTAGTTCACTGAATTCAGTCTATTCAGTATTGTTCTCCATTGGGCAAAATGCAACTGACATTGCAGAAGACAAAACTATATAACTGTTGTTTTAGCTTCCTTTTGTTGCTAGATTTTAGAAGATTTTACTCCTTTAGACACATAGAAAACATTTAAGCAAGCAATACTGTAGTTAAATAAGGCATATACACTCACTGAACATATTGTTAGGTACAGCTATTTAATCAGCCAATCACTTGGCAAAAACTCAGTGTATTTAGGCATGTAAACATGGACAAGATGACCTGGTGAAGTTCAAACTGAGTGTCAGAATGAGAAAGAAAGGTTATTTTGACCGAGGCATGGTTGTTGGTGCCAGACGGGCTGGTCTGAGTATTTCAGAAGCTGCTTGTCTAATGGGATTTTCCCACACAACCATCTCCAGGGTTTACAGAGAATGGTCCAAATAATATCAATTCAATTTTATTTATATAGCCCCAAATCACAATATCAGGTAAAGACTGTAAAATAATAGTCTCTGGGCACAAAATGCATTGTTGATATCAGAGAAGACTGGCCAGACTGCTTCGACCTGAAGGCAACAGTAACTACAATAATTGCTTGTTACAACCATGGTATGCAGAAGAGCATATCTAAGTGCACGACATGTCGAACCTTCAAGCAGATGGGCTGCGGCAGCAGAAGACCATACCAGGTGCCACTCCTATCACTTAAGAACAGTAAACTGAGGCTAGAATTCATACTCACAAAAAAGTGGACAATAGAAAATCAGAAAAATTGTTTCTTGGTCTAATGAGTCTCAGTTTCTGCTGCAACATTCAGATGGTAGGGTCAGAATTTGACATAAACAACATGAACGCAGAGATCCATCCTGCCTTGTATTTTCAGGCTGGTGGTGTACTGGTGTGGGTCATGTCACAAAGCTCAAGTGATCTCAAACTGGTTCCTTGAGCATGATAATGAGTTCGCTGAACTCAAATGGCCTCCACACCCACCAGATCTCAATCCAACAGAGCACGTTTGGGATGTGGTGGAATGGGAGATTCACATCATGGATGTGCAGCCTACAAAACTGCAGTGATTGTGTGATGCCATCATGTTAATATGGATGACAGACTCTAAGGAATGTTTCCAGCATCTTATTGAATCTATGACACAAAGAATTAAGCCAATTCTGAAGGCCAAAGGGGGTCTGGTACTAGTAAGGTGTATCTAATAAAGTGTCTGGTGAGTCTATAGGAGTCTACGGCTCCTTATAGGAACCTTTTTATACTTGTGCCTGACACTTTTAGCTCACTCATCAGTAGCCTTTTGGAAACTTAATTCATCACGAAGCAGATTAATCAAGATAATAAACAGAGCCAATTAAGCCAGTGCCAGCCCATTACTAACTTATGCTTTCTGACAGTTACTGTAACTTCAGAGTGATGGGCAAAGAGCTCCTAGGAGGTAGCTCATGTGTCAAGTGAGCAGCAGCATCACTGCTTTAGTTGCAATGATGCAACATTGAATGTAAGAGTTTCAATGTACAGTACAGAAACACCAGTGTCTTGGAGGAGAGTGAAGATAACTGCAAGGAAGACACTAAAAAAATTCAAATCTACAGTCTATTCACATTTTTATGGAATATAACTCAGATACATACAGCTTTTGTGGAATAGTAGTACTATTTATGTTTTACTTTATAACCAACTAATTTATGTTTTTGTGTTGAAGTTAGTTATATAGATATTGTATATGCATGCACATATTCTGTACTGTTTAACTATTTTGGTTATCTGATTATTTCTCCTATTTTTCCCATTTCCCCTAAATCTTTTGCTTTTCACACTTTTCACATGCACTGAAAACTATGACAACCCAGTTAACTACTGTCAGTTAGCTTTCCTCCTCTACTGTTACCTTTCTCATTATTCCTGACTTGTGCCTCTGACAGTGTCTCCTCCAGGCCACATTCAAAATTGCCTTAAGTCTAATCTACAAAGACAGATATTCTGTGTCGCCAAAATTATGATAATCAGCATCTTTTCACATTTTCTCTGTCTCATCTGCAGCCATAGAATTGGATTTCACACTCAGAAAGCCACAGACAAACACTTTTAGGTGATAGCTCACAGGAAAAAATGGCACAAAGAAGCATGGATTTTTTTTTCAAGAAAAGATACTGCCAGCTCAAAAACAGCCCAAGAAGTCAGAACAAAATGTTTCACTGAAATATCATTATAATCTTCAAAATTATTTTTTCCATGTGAAGCGAGAATGTGAGTAAGTTGGTTCAATCTATGTTAAATGAGAAAATTGCTCAATTAAAGGACAAAGCAAACACTGGGACATTCAAAAACTAAAGTACATCTTGTGCTTTGAAGAGTTTTTTTTTTTTTTTTTGGACCCTTAAAAA
>VUQS01008369.1:0-13902 GCA_015108495.1 Heterochromis multidens
ATAAAATAAAAAAATATAATTTTTTTTTTTTATTTGTATTTTAATATTTTTTTTTTTTTTTTTTTTTTTTTTTTTTTTACTTTGCCTCCCCAACTAAACAGAAAAATGAGTACAGTCTGGGGTTAAGGTGAGATTCAGCCGGTGGGGGAATCCTAAGATCCGTTGTAGTGGCTCAGCATGAGGAAAAGAATCACACCTCAATAATTCCTGTTGTGAGCTCCAGTAGATTTTCTCTGTGTTCAGGCTGTGATCAGCTGACCTGCTGCTGCTGCTCCTCTGAGGTTTACTGCTCTTTGTGGATTTACACAATTTAATACAACAGCATGTAACCCAATATTTCACAAGCTATCTTGGCTGATTTCCATTCCCTCTACTGACAGTATACCGTTTATACTGTCTTTATACTAGACAGTATACAGTTAGCATAAAGGTGGATTTAAATGAATAATAATATGATAACTCCATATATGACACGCTGTATAATCCCCTTTCCTCTTTCATCTCTAGTTTCACTCTCCTGACTGTTGAGGAAATATCTGGATTTATTAAGAAATCTAAACCTACCTGTTGCCTTGACCCACTTCCCACTCAGATGGTAAAATCATGTTTATCCTCTCTCTCTCTCTCCTTTAATAACGGATATCATTCACGCTTCCCGAATCTCTGGCTTTGTTCCTCTACCTCTCAAAACAGCAGTAATAATTCCTACTCATAAGAAACCCAGTTCAGACCCTTTCAACCTAAATAATTATCGACCAATTGCTAATTTACCTTCTCTTTCAAAAATTCTTGAAAAAACTGTTGCTGTACAGATTTACTCTTATCTTAATAACAATCATCCATTTGAACAATTTCAGTCTGGTTTTCGGCCACTTCACAGTACAGAGACAGCCCTGGTCAAGATCACAAATGATCTACTGATGGTATCTGACTCTGGGCTGTTAACCATATTTGTGCTCCTTGACCTGAGCTCTGCCTTTGATACAGTCTCTCATGATATTCTTCTAATGAGATTAAAATCAGTTGGTATCTTTGGCACTTCCCTTGCCTGGTTTAAATCGTATCTCTCAGATTGTAATCAGTATGTACAGCTAAAAAATTTCAGATCATAAGCTCGCCCAGTTGTCAGTGGTGTTCCCCAGGGCTCTGTCTTAGGTCTCCTTCTATTTATTATTTATCTTTTACCCTTAGGTCATATCTTTAGTAAATTATATCTTTAGGTTTAAATCAGTTTGATGTTTGAAGGTGAGCATGCTAGGAAATAAAAACTTCCCTCAAATGCGTTAAACCTCAGGTAACGAACCTGTTTTAAAAATGTAATGAGTAGAAAGTACAGATGTGTGTGTTATAATGTAGGGAGTAAAAGTAAAAAATTGTCAGAAAAATAAATACTCAAGTAGAATTTTCAGGTATCTATACTTTACTTAAGTACAGCAACGACGTATTTGTACTTCGTTACTTCCCACCTCTGAGTTTAACCACTTGAGTTGGGCACTTTCCTAGTTTGATACCGACAACAAATGACAAGAATTCACTCACAGCATTCATAAGAGATGCTAAAGTGAACATGAAAAGGGTTTAGTGTTACAGTCCTTTCATCACCAGAAGCCCTTTCATTCTCCAAGACTGATGACAAAATAGTTGACCCAAATGCAATGATTTGTTTTTAGTGGTGCAAAATAGAACATCGCTGAAGTGTGTGCTGTGAAAAAGGTATAATTTAAAATGTTCTGTAAACAAGGACAGGCTTTAAATGGAAGAGCCTCTTCTCAGTGCTTTTAGTGGTTCAGTGTGTCATCAGTAGACAACCCCACTCCTCTTAACAGCTACAAGAGCGAATACGGGCCGCATTGGTACCTGAGCAAGTGACCTGCTGCGATGTCTGGCATCACAATCAGTGTCATTTTTAACTGATGATCAATATTAAAGCAATGTTCTCGTACAATGTCAAACTCTGGAGACCAGTGTAAATACTACAGCCCAAAAGATACATCAGCCAACATATCAGTATCGCCATTTATACCGGCAGATAAATGAAAATTAAAAACGTAAATAAAAGAGATGGGAAAAACACCCTTCAACCATATTATGAGTGTTGATGTTGCATAGTTTGTTCACCAGAGAGCACTTTGCAACTCTTCTGTTGGCAGACAACAAGCAACTGATGTGAGCAGCTTTGGGCGGGAAGGAGTGTAAGCGAATAATTACTTTTAAACTACACGTAACAAATGTTGTGGAAATCTGGTTGTGTTTGTGTCTGACAATTTCAGCCGATATATTGGATTTTTAAAATCACCAAATATCAGTATTGGCCTTAAAAATCCTAAATGACTGGGGCGCTAGTAAATACTGTGTATGAATCAGCCTTTATTATATGAAATTGCACTTGGTGTAAAAGTTACTTGAACCCTGAGAAAAGCAAACACTGGTTTAAACACAGACTGTGCTATGAGGTGTTTAATTAAAATAGGACAGAGTAATGCCCCATACATCAGTAAACCTCATCAGTCATTGGTCATAGCCTAACCAATCAACATTCACCTGTTACTTTATGTCATCAAAAAATGTTACGTAGCCAATATCTTTACTCTGTCACACCAAGCCGCAAACTCAGTCTTTAATCAACTGCACGTTAAGAGGATTATAATGACCTCAATGCAATACGATAAATCTGAGGACAAAAGCCTCTTTTCCATTAGTACCTACTCGGCTTGACGCGACTCAGCTCGGTTTTTAGGGTTTTCCATTAGATGGTAGTACCGGGTACCAGCTACTTTTTTTAGTACCTGCTTGGTCAGGGTTCCAAGCAAGCCAAGTCGATCCCAAAATGTGATGTCAATGGACTGCATGTCACTGATTGGCCAGGGAGTGACTGACACTCAAATCATCCTGACCTAAGGTATCAGAAATGAAAAACATGGATCAGTGAATTTCTCAGAGAAGGCTAAATATAGGACAGGCACGTTATCTACCCATCACTGCAAGGTAATACAAGATCATCTGTCTGGAATAAGACACAAAATCTGTGTTAGTATCATGAATGAGTCGAGTGAATCAGAAATAAACCACAACAATTTTAATCAAACGGTACACAAATACCATCCACAGTTTGTTGTCCCAAACCTCCAACACAAGAAACAAGAGTGTTATGAATGACTTTGGACCTACTTCTGACCCTTTAGTGTACGTCATCTCTCCAGACCAGTTGACCAAAGTGCCTATAACTGACACAAAACTCTTCAAATCCAGGTCCTTTTGTTGACACGGCACTTCTGACGCTTTGGAGAAGGGCTGTCAAAAAGTCCTCAAAAACAGAAACAACATGCCTCAGAGCGTGCGTGTCAGCTCCAGTCCGAAAGAGTAGAAAAAGAGGCCTGGATGGAGATGGAATTACATGGCAATCTCCTCCACAGTCCGTAAATCCCGCCAGGCAAATGCAAACATGCAAGAAAACGGGGGAAAAAAAAAAATCTATATCCCATTTAGTTTGGCACGTCGTTTATTGGATCCACTTGATATCCTGTTTATGTGAAAATCCCATTTATACCAAAAATGACTGCACATCTGTTCAGAGAAGTGGAATATCCAGAGACAACTGGTCCAAGTCAACAGAGGAGAAGAGGTCAGTGATGCCCTCGCCTTCAGCCAGGCTCAGAAGGTACCCCTCCTCACTGAGAGAAAAGGCCAGATGTGGAGTGAGAGCTACAAAATTGTATTGGTCTTCAGATCGGGGTAGGAGGGAGGTGAGAGTGCTGGGCATAGGAGAAACGGGGGTGACAGTAACTGGGGATGAGTGTTGTGTCAGCTCAGACTGTGGCTTGGAGAGACTCAATTCCACAACTATTGTTAGCGTTCTCTGGAATGACAGCGTGTGAATAAGGAGACGTGGGAAGAAAGCGATTTAAAAAGGTTTAAAAAGCAAAATTCAGCCAAAAATCTCAAAGTAGAGTTAGAACTTAATACAGTATTGTTTAAGGCTCCTGTGAGGGCAAAGGGTTTATAGGGATGTGTAGTTTCTGCCTTCTTTGTTGCAACAATCTTCCCTTTGCATCACTAATGTATTTGGGACAGACCACAGGATAGTCAAATATACGACTCACCTCTGGAAGACAGTTGGATGAAGGGCATGAAAGGCAAATCAAGAATTGAGTCGTTGCCATTTAAACGGCCTTCACTGTCCTTGTTAGGAGCTGAGATATCTGTGGCTTCGATAGGGAAGGGCTCATCAGAGCAGATGAACACATCAATGGGCCCCTGAGTGCTTCTGAGGTGGATCTGAAGGCTCTGAGCATTGGGAAAGCAGACATGCGGATTTTGATTAACAATTCAACAGGCGTTCCACTACAGAAGAGAAATGACTCTGTTAACCATTGCACCTTGACTGACTGACATGTACCTCCTCTGGATGTGGCACTTCAAGTTTTGTCTCTGCAGGGGCTTTGATCACAATCACAGCCTGGTCTTGTAAAGTAGGAATCCTACAGATGTCCTCATAAGTCAGATAGGCGTATGTGATCCACAAAGTCAAGGAAGATAACAAACACACTGGGGTTTGTGTGCAGCTACAGTTTAGAGTTCAACTGATTCCAAAATTCATACGTGCGTCACACCAGAAGTATTTTCTGTACCCAAGCTGAGTGTTTTCACCATCGTGTCAGCTTTTAGAATCTTACAGTGCATCCAGAAAGTATTCACAGCGCTTCACTTGTCCCACATTTTGTCATATGTTACAGCCTTATTCCAGAATGGATTCAATTCATTTTTCACCTCAAAATTCTACACACAATACCCCACAATGACAAAGTGAAAAAGGTTTGCTTGAAATTCCTGCAAATTTATTAAAAAACAATTAAAAAAAAAAACATGCATCTAAGTATTCACAGCCTTTGCCATGACATTCTAAATTTAATTCAGGTGCATCCTGTTTCCACTGATCATCGGTCGGATATTTCTGTAACTTGATTGGAGTCCATCTGTGTTAAATTCAGCTGATTGGACATGATTTGGACAGGCACACACCTGTCTATATAAGGTCCCATAGTTGACAGTGCATGTCAGAACACAAACCAAGCCATGAGGTCCAAGGAATTATCTGTAGACCTCAGAGACAGAATTGTATTGTGGCACAGATCTGACGAAGGGTACAGAAAATATTCTGCAGCATTGAAGGTCCCAATTATCACAGTGACCTCCATCATCCATAAATGGAAGAAGTTTGGAACCACCAGGACTTTTCTTAGAGCTGATCGCCCTTCCAGTCTGAGCGATCGGGCTAGAAGGGCTTTAGTCAGGGGGGTGACCAAGAACCCGACTGATACTCTCACAGAGCTCCAGCATCGCTCTGTGGAGAGAGAACAAACATTTCTGCAGCACTCCACCGATCAGGCCTGTATGGTAGAGTGGCCAGACGGAAGCCACTCCTCAGTAAAAGTCACATGACAGCCCGCCTGGAGTTTGCCAAAAGGCACCTGAAGGACTCTCAGACCATGAGAAACAAAATTCTCTGGTCTGATGAAACAAAGATAGAACTCTTTGGCCTGAATGCCAAGCGTTATGTCTGGAGGAAAGGCACCACTCATTACCTGGCCAATACCTTCCCTACAGTGAAGCATGGCGGTGGCAGCATCATGATGTGGGGATGTTTTTCTGCAGCAGGTACTGGGAGACTAGTCAGGGTTGAGGAAAAGATAAATGCAGCAATGTACAGAGACATCCTTGATGATAACCTGCTCCAGAGCGCTCTAGACCTCGGATTCGGTCGAAGGTTCATTCTCCAACAGGACAACGACCCTAAGCACACAGCCAAGATAACAAAGGAGTGGCTTCAGAACCACTCTGGGAATGTCCTTGACTGGCCCAGCCAGACCACAGACTTGAACCCAATTGAACATCTCTGAAGAGATCTGAAAATGGCTGTGCACCAATGCTCTCCATCCAACCTGATGGAGCTTAAAAGTTTCCGCAAAGAAGAATGGGAGAAACTGCCCAAAAATAAGTGTGCCAAGCTTGTAGCATCATACTCAAAAAGACTTGCGGCTGTAATTGCTGCCAAAGGTGCTATAAAGTATTGAGCAAAGGCTGTGAATACTTATATTTGTACATGTTATATTTTTGTTTTTTATGTTTAAGCAATTTGCAAGAATTTCAAGCAAACATTTTTCACTTTGTCATTATGCGGTATTGTGTGTAGAATTTTGAGGTGAAAAATGAATTGAATCCATTTTGGAATAAGGCTGTAACTTGACAAAATGTGGAACAAATTAAGCGCTGTGAATACCTTTTTTCTTTGCACTGTACACCTAGTCCACACCACTCTAAAGCAGAAATGACTGCGATTTAGCTGTTATTTTTCTGCTCATATATTTACCTACCAGAATATTTCATATGTTGGGTGTTAGCATTATTTCTTTTCTCTTTGGCACTTGAATAGTTTCTCAGTTCTAGGTGCTCAAACTGCTTTAATATTATTATTATTCATCTTTTTAAACTTGAGCTTGCTCAGCATCTACTTCTGCTGGATATGTGTGTCCCTTTCATAACTGTTTAGTCACACTGTCGCTGTGATGGCTGCTTCCATGGTAACCAATCAGATCCACTTAAAATCCATGACTTAAATTCAAATGCACAAACTCACACAAGCTTACAAACTAAGATGCACTTATTTTATTTTCTCACCAGTCTAAAGAAGTTATTATCATGCTGTTTAAGGTTACCTTTTCAGTATTCAAGGGTGGTGTAAGCATGTTTTGTGTGATATCTTAGTTTATGTGTCTGTTCACAAAACAACCATATCACTAAAGTAGTCCAAAGCCTGAAGATATTGCTATTGTATCAGATACTGGATTAACAGAATGCATGCTAATAGACATACTCTTGCCAGGGTTTTGCAGTGGCAGATGCACACACTACGCTTGCTTTCAAACAGGCACACACAAACTCACTGCCAAAATGCCTGATTTCAAGGCTATGTGCTTGGCTAATTGTGTGCAGTCTGCTCTCTGATTATGAAATGTTATTCTGCGCTCAAGGCCAATTTCTTCTTCATCAAAAGAATGCTATTCTGCCAAACAAAGAATGTACAGTCCACATGCTTTGTCTTGATAAATGGACATTCCAAGAGCATATCCACAGATACACGGCAAAAGGATGCATTTTATCAATTTAAATCAATTGATGTGGTTGATGCGATTAAACAATGTTTAAAATAAATGATTAAATTATCATAAATATTATTCTCAGAATTATATTAATAACATGTTTTATAATTGTGTAATATGTCATTGGGATAGATTCCTATCAACGGTGTTATGCTAAATCAACATAATACATTTTTATTATTAAAAAATATACTTTACAATTTAAAATGAAGCAAAACAAACAAACAAACAAACAAAAAACATCTAGGTCCAGGCAAGCTTTTTAGACCAGTTTCATAAAAATCTTTGTCCATATTTAACTGTAAATGTACCATACATACACAATGACTATTCCCATATACTGGGCAGCATGTATGTGGCAGTACGTGTGTACGAAGCAGAGGTTTGTGGAAAAAAAAAAATTTATATATAGATATTTGTGTTAATGGACAGTTAAATACTTGTACCTAAAAAAGTAGCTAGTGAATGTATATATAACATTTTCATAAAACAAAATTTTTCTGGGGTGATTTGTGAATCATGAGTGACTGATTCAAAGTTCAAAACAACACTCTGGCAGGGAAAGTGTTAATATTACTATAATTATGAAATCTGATAGATGGTGTTGAATGGTGTAAGTTCTTGATTGTGGCCACATTGTACAGTAAGCAAGTCATGCAGCAAGTCATATAGTGAACACATGACTGAACATTCTCTATTATGCTGCTGCCATCTCTTATCATGGTATGTTTACATACACACCACTTATCCAGCAGACCCTGATTATTTTAATGTGGTATGCTCATGTTAGATATGTGTGGTACTGTGCTTTCAGTTCACATTGAATTCTCTGATAGTGGTTTCTGTTACAGCGCAATACTAAAGTGATATTAATGGGCTAATAATTTGATAATAACGAGGTCATAATTAAGAAAATAAATGTAATTAGAGTACCTTAGCAATAACCAGACTTGGTATTTGTTAATAAGGTACAACTGAGTAAGGTATAAATCTGATTATTACATAGAAATGGCCATTCTATGCAATATAGTAATTAACAGTTGTGACTGATTTAGAATTTTTAAGTGCGTATAAAGGTAGAATGCTGACAGCAGCCTAAAATACTAAATAAAAAACAACCGCCCACCACCATAAACTTAAATCACCTAATGATTATCAACTTATTACCCCACATATTGAATAGCCATTACAATTTTATTGTTAGGAGGTTCCTACATTGTTACCAAAATTATTCTATTCATTTTGTGTTAGTGGTACTTTTAAATGTCTTTTCCCACTATTACCCTTTCTTTCTTGCCCCTGTTACTTTGTTGGATAGATTTGAGTCCGATGTTACCTACTATATCATTAGCCTCTTTTCCACTAGCACCTACTCAGCTTGACTCGACTCTACTCTACTCGCTTTTGGTCGTTTGCCATTACAATTGAGTACCACCTCAATGTGGTTGGGGTCGTTATAGTAAAGCAGCCCGAAAGTCCCATTACGTTATTTGTAAGCAACACAAACATAACACAAAAATGGAGGACATAGAGGCAATGGTATACCTGCTGCACATAAACATCTGCACCTCGTTGTTGGACCAAGGTGTTGGTTTGTGTGTAGCCTTGAGGCGACTGTTGTTGTGATTTGGCGCAATTTAAATAAAATTGAATTTAATTGAATTTCCCTCATTGCCGGGTTTCAAAAACTGGCGGGTGTGATTCCTGTGAAGGAGTGGCTCTCATGACTCATCCAGTGACATCACTCACTGGCCAATCAGAGGCATGCAGTCTGTTTCACATTTTCGGCTCGACTCAGCTCGCTTGGAACACTGGCCGAGTAAGTACCTGGTACCAGGTACTACCACCTAATGGAAAACCCTAAAAACTGAGTAGAGTCGAGTCAAGTCAAGCTAAGTAGGTGCTAGTGGAAAAGAGGCTATTGTTAATACTGGCATTAAATACATATATTGTTACACTGTTGCTATTCTGTAATGATTTGATGTTCTCATGTCAAGGAAAAAGACTTTACCAGTATTGGATGTTCTTCTAACGCTTCTGTTGCCTTTGTATATTTTTGGTGAGGGGTGTGTGTGTTTGTGTGAGGATGTGTGTGTGTGAGTGTACTTTATCGCATCCTCCAGCACACTTACCAAAGGTCTGTAGAAACACTGCAGCAAAGCTAAGTGCTAACTTACAGCAAATAACAGTAACTTTTATGTTGCAGTGTATTCTTTTAGAAAGTAGAGTGTAGAATGTAGATTGCCAAGGCATCAAATTAACAATGACTTCTTTTATCAATATATCTGGAGATAACTGACCAAGCACTAGGTCACACTGCACCAATTAACAAGCCAATTAAGACATACCTTTGGAGGTATGGAAATGTCTAGGACAGAGGACAGTGGACTTTTTAAGTAGACTGTTTAGCATAATCCTGGCGAGTGAGAGGATGCCGAGGAATGGAGAAGAAGTGTACTGGTACTGATTTTTAAGAACAAGAATGATGTACAGAGCTGTAGTAACTACAGAGGGAAAAGTTGATAAGCATACCATGAATCTATGGGAAAGAGTTGCTGAAGCTAGGTCAAGAAGAGAGCTAACAACAAACAAGCACCTTTATGGTTTCATGCCAAGAAAGAGCACTACAGATGCGATGTTTGCTTTGAGAGTGTTGACAGAGAAGTATAAAGAAGGTCAGAAGGAGTTGCAGTGTGTCTTTATGGATCTAGAGAAAGTATATGATAGGATGCCAAGAGAGGAACTGTGCTACTGCATGAGGAAGTCAGGAGTGGCAGAGAAATATGTGAGGGTGGTGCAGGACATGTATGGGGACAGCAAGACAGTGGTGAGGTGTGTGATAGGAGTGACAGATGGGTTCAAGGTGAGGGAGGGATTATATCAGGGATTGGCTCTGAGATCTAGTGAGAGTAGGGAGCATGTGGAAGAAAGCCTGCAGAGGTGGAGGTATGCTATGGAGAGAAGAGGAATTAAAGTCAGGAGAAGGAAGACAGAATACATGTGTGAATGAGAGGAAGACAGGTGTAACAATGAAACTGCAAAGAATAGAAGTAGTGAGAGTAGATGAGTTTAAATACCTGGGGTCAACCATCTAGAGCAATGGACAGTGCACAACAGAGCTGAAGAGAGTATAGGCAGGGTGGTGTGGGTGGAGACGAGTGTCAGATTGGTGAGGTGATTTGTGACAGAAGGATAGCAACAAGAGTGAAAGGGAATGTCTACAAGATGGTAGTGACACCTGCTGTGATGTAAGGTTTGGAAATGGTGGCACTGACAGAAAGACCGGAGGCTGAGCTGGAGGTGGCAGAGTTGAAGATGTTACGATTTTCATTGGGAGTGACCAAAATGGTTTAGAAATGAGTATATCAGAAGAACAGTTCAGGTTGAGTGGTTTAGAGACAAAGTTAGAGAGGCATGGGTGAGATGGTTTTGACATGTGCTAGTGTCATGGTCCACCAGTACCCTCTGTGTTTCTCTGTGTGTTTTGTCTCTCTCTGTGTTTGTTTTGGTCTCTGGGATTATGGGTGGGACTCATCACAGATACCCTCTCTTGCCATGCTCACCTGAGGCAGATCACACACCTGTTCCTGATCTGGTCGTCTCCGCCACTACTTAAGGTAGTGGCTGACAGTCATTCTTCGCTGGATCGTTGAACTACTTTGTTATTGAAGCCCTGGCTCCTTGCACTTTTGCTAAAACCTCCTTGTTTGATCTTTTTGTTAAGGAAACTAAGATCTCTTGACATCTGCAGTAAAATGCTGCAGATGTTCTATCAGTCTGTGGTGGCAAGTGTGCTGTTCTATGCTGCAGTCTGCTGGGGAGGCAGCATCAGAAACAAGGATGCAAGGAGACTGGACAAACTAGTGAGGAAAGCTGGCTCTGTAATTGGAGCCAGACTGGACACGCTGGGGGAGGTGGTGGAAAGATGCACACTAAAGATGTTAGAAGCCATCCTGAACAACTCTGATCACCCACTTTATAACATCTTTATGGAACAAAAAACATCAGTACTGGAAGACTCAGAAAATATACAGAAAATCATTCGCACCCACAGCCATCAGGCTTTACAATTTCAATACAAATAGCAGATGAGCTGTCAGACAAATGAATTTCCCTCTGGGATCAATAAAGTTATTCTTATTCTTATTCTTATTCTTATTGTTGTTACCCACATCCAAATCTAACCTGCATATCTCCCTCTGCACAGATCTCCCTGGTGTTCTGTCCCTGGTTGTGGTGAGCTTGTTCCTGAGTGTAAGAGAGGATTTGCTTGGCATTGGATGGTGAATGTGTGGATCTCTCTGTGTCTCTCTGGATTGTTAACTGGATCTATGGATCTCCCCCCATGTTTCCCCTGGATTTCCCCTGGATTGCCATTCCTCGTGCTTTGTGTCACTTCTGGATTTGTGTAATCAATAAACCTGTTCTACTTTTAGACCGAACTCTGCATTTGAGTCCTGCTTGTCTCAGAGACCGTGACAGCCAGGCAGGAGGAAAAGCAGAAAACCATAGAGAAGATTTGTGGATGTAGTGAAGAAGGATATACAGAGGGTTTATGTGAAAGAGGAGGATGCTAGGGATAGGGTGAGATAGAAGCAGATGATCCGCCGTGGCGACTCTTTAAGGGACCAGCCAAAAGAGGAAAAAGAAGAACAGGACCTTCAAACACAATAGTAATACAGGATTCCCTCTCTTATGTTTTCTATGAACTGAATAAATCTCTGGCATAGGTGTGCAAGTTTTTTGTTTCAGTGATTCACTGCTGAAATATAAAACTCATAATATGCTTCCAGCAAAATGAGACTTGAAGAACCAAATAGGGTTCTTTGTCTTCACTTTTTCTTTTTTTCAACTACCTTTTTCATTGATGTTTTATGTTTGTTCAGTGATCCGAGAGCTAGAAATAACGAGATAATAAAGAAAGGACAGATAGGACTTAAGATAAAAAAAAGAAATACAAAATTGTTGTCAAGATTTTTCTGCAAGATTTGCTAAACACTTAGAGTCTACACTAAAACACTAAAGTCACACACTCTGACTCTATTTTTCAAAGCTCATAGAAAACAGTAGGAAAAAGAATATTGAGTGCTTTATGAAAGGTGCAGAAATTACATCAATGAGTCAGGCTGATTTTAGCCCTGCTTTCTTCACTCCAGCTGACCTATACCTACAGATCATGAACTCAGTCCCAACACACTGGAAACTCATTTCCTGTCTCCACGGGCTGTCTGCTCCTCTTGACTCTTCTCACTGCTCCAACATACAACAACGCCAGTGATTGACAATCAGAGACTGGGTTTGTACTGGGAAGCACGTTTTTATTTAACAACTAAGTCTCTCGTAACAAGGAACAGTACTGTGCAAAGGTTTTAGGCAGGTGATTCTTCACTTGCCTTCACACACGCAGAAGCATTTGAGAGACATTGACTGGTTCCTTTAGAGATACCTTCAGTCATAAGATGAGCAAGGAGCCCTGTTAATGACAGTAATGGTCTAATATTATTAACAAAGTAGACTGTGTTTCAGTTTACATTTAGAAATAGTCCAACCAGCAAAAATGTGTAAAACACTAGAGCCGCCAGGATTCCAAACTCCCTAGAATCGTCAGGAGGGCAGTAATGGCAAAGATGTCATTTTTTGAAGAAGTTGCTAATTTTCATCTAATTTTTGTAATTGTAAGGAAGATTTGACAAGACAAGTATTTAATAATAACATTTAGGGATTTAGATCATTTCATTACAGATCATAAAGTTAAAATACAGATTACAATAATCTAATAATCAAAGGGTAGAACAAATAACAAAACAACTAACACATCTAAAAAATGTAATTATTACACAAGAACATTATGAAAAGTAAAAAATTAATTTTGGATAAGGTGTGGGATTAGTTGTGCTAAAACAATATAAAATAGTATAAAAATAGTATAAAATAGTCCATCCATCCATCCATTTTCTTCCGTTTATCTGGGGCCGGGTCGCAGGGGCAGCAGCCTAAGCAGAGAAGCCCAGACCTCCCTCACCCCAGCCACCTCCTCCAGGTTATCCGGGGGAACACCGAGGCGTTCCCAGGCCAGCCGAGAGATATAATCTCTCCAGCGCGTCCTGGGTCTGCCCTGGGGCCTCCTCCCATTGGGACATGCCCGGAACACCTCCCGCAGAAGGCGCCTAGGAGGCATCCTCGTCAGATGCCCAAACCACCTCAACTGGCTCCTTTCGATGTGGAGGAGTAGCGGCTCTACTCTGAGCCCCTCCCAGATGGCTGAGCTCCTCACCCTATCTCTAAGGGAGAGGCCAGCCACCCGCTGGAGAAAGCTCATTTCCACCGCTTGTATCCATGATCTCGTTCTTTTGGTCACTACCCAAAGCTTGTGACCATAGGTGAGGGTAGGGACGTAACTAGACCAGTAAATGCTTCACTTTTACGCTCATCTCTTTTACGCTCAGCTCCGTCTTCACCACGATGGACCGTACAGCGTCCACATCACTGCAGCCACAGCCCCAGTCTGTCTGTCAATCTCTTACTCCCCTCTCCCCTCGCTCGTGAACAAGACCCCAAGATACTTGAACTCCTCCACTTGGGGCAGCGACTCGTTCCTGACCCGAATTGGGCACTCCACCCTTTCCAGCTGAGAACCATGGCCTCAGACTTAGAGGTGCTAATTCTCATTCCCGCTGTTTCACACTCGGCTGCGAACTGCTCCAGTGCGAGCTGGAGGCCACCAGCTGATGAAGCCAATAGAACC
>VUQS01008378.1:12167-27960 GCA_015108495.1 Heterochromis multidens
CAGCAGCCTAGCTGGAAACACAGCAGCACAAAAACACCCGAAAGCCCCGTGTTTCCCATCTTCGCTCGATGTCCATCAGCATTTCATTGCAAGCCCAGAACACGGGAGGCAACGCTGAGATGTCAGAGAGAGGCAAAATAATAAAGGCACCCTGCGATTTTTCTAATTAGAGAGAAAGACGGGGAAGACGGGTGAAGATGTCTTCTCTTCCGACAGCAATTACACAGCAGTAATGGCATTGATTATTGGATCAGATAGATGGTGATGATGATACTGCTGGCGCTGATTTTCCTCCTCGAAATGGTCGGCTTGGAGATTGAACCAACGCAGGAGCTACTTCCGGAACAGGGAGAGAGAAGAAAAAAAATAAAAGACTGTCATCCTGTAAACACGTCGCTATTTCTCCTCTAGTCATCCATCCGTCTTCGATGGTTGAAGCGCCTCTCCCCGTACTCCCAGCAGCTGGGCAGGGAAGGAGCTCTGGCTGCTTTATTATTGACCAGGCGCCGCTGTCCAGGGTGCTGATCTCCCCCTGCTGACGTGTGCGCTGCGGCCACATGCGCTGGGAGCCCGCGAAGTACAAACCCCCTTTGCTGGGGACACCCAGATAGCAGGGGACGTTGCCAAAACTCTGGCAAAGGTTACCTACAAGTTCTAATGATGCTTTTTAAAGAACCCGTTTGGAAGAAAAATTCAGTTTAGGATGTGTAGCATTACACCTAATACAGAGAAGTCACGAAAAAGTGAGCCATCCATCTTCGTGCGCTTTGTGACGTTTTTTGGTGACAGTCAGCAGGACTTTGAAACGACTGTATTTTAATGGGAGGTAGGCTATTCTATATCTGCAGCACATATGCTGTCCAGACTCTTCAGAGGGGATGCCTCACCATGAAAACGAGTTTTAAAAATAATGCCAACCCTGATATTTTGACACACATTTTTGAAACATGTTTTTCCCAAACCTAACCATAGTTTTACTTAATTAACCCTAACCAAGTACTTTTTAATTCTGGGTAGTTTTTAATGATAATTATTAAGGTGTTTTATTAACGCATTTGTAACATATTTAAAATAATACAAATGTGGACTCAAGTGCAGGACTCAGAAGAGTTCATCCACAGCTACCCACTGTGGGCCCACACAAGCATGTTTCCTGGGTTGGCATTCACTGTCTGAAACAAGCTGTTTTAGCTCCTGTCTCTTTAAGGTCCTCTCAAAGCATGGTCACAAACAAGGAGACTTAGTGGATGAAATAAATAAATTTCAAACAGACCTTTGAGGGTTCAGACTTAGTTTGGGAGCTTCAGGTTAGAAGGGCTGCTATGATCAGGTATATAAATATGGTGGTTACGATTAGAGTGAAAGGCTAGGGGACACATGAGCAGAGTATGGCCTGAGGACCTGATCTTAATGGCCTAAGAGGTAAATGGTCTGGTACTTATATAGCACCATTCTACTCAGTTGAGCCCTCAAAGCACTTTCTACTACGAGTCTTATTCATCCAATCACACACACACACACACACCGATGGATGCATTGGGGGCAACTTGGGGTTCAGTATCTTGCCCAAAGATACTTCGACACATGGACTGGAGGAGTCAGGAATCGCTCCACCAACCTTCTAATTGGTAGACGACCTGCTCTACCACCTGAGCCACAGCTGCCCCAAGGCAAACAAAACAACCTTCAAAACTGTGTTAATGAGTCTGAGGTGAATGACTGTAATGAGTCCTGATAAACATGATGGATAAACATCTGTCCTGTATTCATGTCTAAGACTATAAATGTGTTCAAAACAGCAAATATTAGCCAAATTCTTTCCTTTTTGATGAAGTTTTGTAGTAAAATAAAAATAAATCTAAAGTATGCATTAGCTGCACAGCTGAAAACAGTCTCAAATGTTACACAAGCACAGCTACAGAGGTATGGTTATAATGGTTAGAGCTACAGAGCTGCATGGTTATAAACACATCAGCACAGGGAAAATGTAGGATGCGGGTTAAATTGTTCTCAGTGTTTATGGGTCTTTGATGGGTGGAGAAAAACACCATCCAATGACAGGAAGAAGACACCGAAAACAGACCACATCTCAGCCAAAGGAACATCTGTGTGGGATGGATTATTCACTATGAAAAACTCCTGATCCGAAGCTTAATGTCCACTATAAGATCTTAGATTGTGATTCTTTCATGAAGGATTAAAATGTTTGTTGTTTGGTACTGAAAGTTTTTAACATTTAGCTTAAAATGTGCTCAATAGTGCAAATAAAAAGCTATCAAGAACTATGACTGAATAGCTTTGGGCGCTGGTTAAAACCAAGAGACAAATCACTGCAGCCTCATCCAATACAGGAGACGCCTGAACCCAGAAAAAGAGTCGACATGTCACCATTTAACAAGCGGAAATTATTGGGCGCATACAACAGTGTGCATACAACAACAATGTCATTATTTCTCTGATGGTTTTATTCCTGATAATTTGAAGAAGCTAATTTGAAGGCGCTCCCTTAAGTAAGCTAGCTAGTTAATTGTTTGTGAGTGTTCTGCCTTTTCAGTAAGCTGTGTATTAGTTTGATTTATTATACTGAATCTACTATCATTTAGATATAGTAATTTGCTTTTATATTTCTGTGATTTTTCAGTTTCACACTGCTGATATTTCTTCAGTAAATCTCACAAAGAAATCAGGGACTTGTGGGTTTATTGAAACATCTAAGTGTTAAGTGGCTGTCTAGCTCTGCCTGAAATGCACTGCGAGGACAGCATACATCAGTTTAACCTGAAGAGTAAAGAGATGATTAATAGAGTAAATAGGAAAAACTTCTGACAGTTCTTAAAAAAAAACTCTAGTATTTAGTGTGGTGAAATATTATGTAATTTGACAGTTAAGCCATCTGACATGTCACATGTCTCTTGGGTGGAAGTGCTCTTCATGAGTTATGAGCTAAATAGACACTGCTTTTTGGTAAAACGCTGTGATTTACAATGCTCGAAGCAACTGGTTTAATACAAGCATAAAAGCATCTTAAATCAAACTAGTAACAAAACTGCTGAATCAAGTACAAGTAATCTAAATCAATTTCTGGCCTCATATCTGGGGTACTTTCCAGCTTCTTTACCATCTTTTCCAACCTGCAGGCAGAGTGGTGCTGTCAGCACCACTCTGCCTGCAGGGTCATTTCTGAAATACTAAGACCACATTTTACTTTTTAACTCCCAACATGAAATTGTTAATGCAGTTTCTAAGTCTTCTCCTCACAACCAAGAGTGGGTATTGAACCTTAAAGAACTAGTTTGACATTTAGGCCACTTTCAGACCCACTGTAGCTCTGCAGTGAGATTCAGCTAAACAACAATGCAGGGTTGGCAAAAAAAAAAAGTTGAACCAAACTTTTGCTGCAGGATCATCTGGCGAGGAGCTGTGTTGGTCAGTCAAATACATGCTGCATTTCTACCTCGCAGTGTAAACAGGTGCCACTATGTTACCAGAGTTGTAATATCCTGTCTGACAGTAATGGATGAATTGCAGAATGAGCCAACAGGGCCTACAGAGCCAAAGAGTCATTGGGTAGACACTTGTAAACACACAAAAGGACCAGAAAGAGACTTCAAATGACCACACAGTGACACAACAGCTACAGAGACTGAAACATCTACAAAGAAACATTAAGTGACAACAAAAATATATCATCCATCACAAAAAAGAGCAAGACAACAATAAAGAGGTAGAAAATGACCATAAAGATAAAAGTCTTAAAAATTGACAACACAGAGATGCAAAACAGCTAGAGGGACTAAAACATCTAAATAGAGACAGAAAGTGACAATAAAGAGGCCAACCATCACAAAAAGAGACCATGAGAACTATGAAGAGACACAAAGAGACTCAAAAATGTCACTAGTGACAAAATGACCACATACAGACTCAAAACAGCTCAAATGACAGAAACATCTATAGGCACACAAAATGACAACACAAAACCATTACACTGACACCACAACAACTATAATGAAAAGCCAAAAGGAACACAGAATTGACAACAGTCAACAAAAGCAAGTTAATGATCACATAAAGAGACCACGACAATGATGCAGAGACATGTAACCACAAAGAGACTCAAAATGACCACACAGAGATGCAAAGCAGCCACATTGAAACATCTATGAGGAGAAACAAAAGGCAAAAAAAACCAAACCGCAATCTGTCACATAAACATACAAAAACAACTACGAAGAGACATGAAAGAACCGTAGAGACTCAAAATGACATTAAAAAGTAACAAGATGGTCAGGCAGAGACTCAAAACAGCTGGAGAGAGTAAAACATCTGAAAAATGACACAAAATGACAACAAAAATCACACACACACACGTATCACATAAAGAAACCAAGACAACGATGACAAGATATAAAAGGACTACAAAGAGACTCCAAAATGTCATGTCACACACACACTAAATGACCATAAAAACACACCAAAAAAGACACAAAATGACAACAGAGCTACAAGAGGACCACAAAGAGATACAAAAATTAGGTCAGTCATCGCAAAAAGAAAATAAGTCAACCATGAAAAGACATAAAAGGACCAAAACAGACTCAAAATGGCTTTAAAGAGTCACAATGACAGCACAGAGATACAAAATGACAAGAGACACACAAGAAAACCACATATTTGCCACAGTGTTAACCTACAGAATTGTAAAGGCCTCTTTGAGGGTCATGGTTGCATTACTGAATTAGCCCACAGGGCTCAGAAAGCCAGAGTCACTGGGACCACAGGCAAAGTGTCATAAATTTCAACTACAAAGAGACACAAGACGACATTTAAAAGAGGCCAAGCATCACAAAGATACCAAAACAACAATGAAGAACCATGAATGGACCACAAAGAGGCTCAAAATATCACTAGAGTCAAAAAATGACCACACAGAGACGCAACACAGCTACAGAGACTGAAATGCCACCAAAAAGACACAAAATAACAACAAAAGGTGGCCAGCCATCACACAAAAAGACAAAAATAACTGTCAAGAGATATAAAAAGACCAAAAAGAGGCTCAAATTGACCACACAATGATACGTAACAGCTACACAGATGGAAATGTCTAAGAAGAGACCAAAGATGACTGTAAAAATAAGCCAATGTTCACAAAAGGGATGTAAAAGAACCATAATGAGGCTCTGAATGACATTAAAGAGTCACAAAATGTCAACCAACCTACAAGAGGACCACAAAGAGATGCAAAAATGAGGCCAACCATCACAAAAAGAGAACAAGTCAACCATGAAAAGACATAAAAGGACCACAAAGAGACTCAAAATGGCATTAAAGAGTTACCAGATGAAAATGGACACACAAGAAGACAAAGTTGCCACTGTTAACTTTACAGAGTTGTAAAGAGGTCAGACAGCCAAAGCGTCAACAATGAAGAAACATAGATGAACCACAAAGAGACTCAAAATTACATTAAAAGGCTTAAAATGACCACACAGAATACTACAAAAATACTACAAAGATGAAACATGTATAAAGACACAAGGAACTGTCAGAAAAACCATCATGAGGAGACCAAGCCAACTATCAGTCAAATAGTAAAGAGACACATATGGTAACAGACAGTAAATGAAATGACCATATAGAAAAAAACAAAAAAGAGACAAAATGACAACAAAGCTACAAAAAACCCCACAAAAGCACTAAAAATCATAAGAGACACATGCAAAATGGCAACACAAACAGGGAATCAATCACACAGAGATCAAGATAAATAATCCCACAAAAAGATACAAAATGAAAATGAAGACATGAAGATGTCCACAAATGCACAACGTGTCAACAGAGAGAAAAAAATGGCCACAAATCTGAGAAGATAACCACAAAGCAAGTCATAAAACAAAATGTCCCATGAAGATCAATACTCAGAGTCACTGTGTGTCTGATGAGCCATTAAATACACCAATGTGATACTTCAACAAAAACCAAAAAGTGTGAAAAAGAGAATTTGTGGTTTTATGTGGGGTTATGTTTGAGCAGGACTATTTCTTGGCGGGAGTCCCAGCCAAGCCCTCGCCAAGAAACAGTCCTGCACATAGCTGCTGCTGCTGCTGGCTGTGGCTTCATATCTACTGTATAAACAGTGGTATCAGCCTTCTCATCTAACTCTTTTTTGAGAATGTTTTCTGCCCTTTGCCCAAAGTATATTCAAAGGCTTGAAGCTATGGGTCTTGCTCAAGGGCACTCCAACATGGTAGGTGGATGAGCACAGGTTCTCAGCAAAAATAAGGCCAGGTATGGGCCAGATTTGTCAGAACCACTATAAATACAGTTTCTTATTCAGTGTTTTTGCTGCAGGTTATTTTTAGAGGGCCACAGCAAATCTTGGCTTCAAATAACTACCACCAATACTAGAACAAATCCTACAGTCTCAGAAAATAAAGCAACTTATTGTATCTTCTTGGTTTGAGGAAATGGTGTTAACCTTTGAATCACCATTCTGCAACTACAAAGAACAGAATGAAACGCGTTAGAGTGGATTAAATACATCTCATTTCTTGAGGTGCAAATATTAATGTATGGGGGTACATTTATGTAGACTGTACCAGCAACAGAACAAGCAAGCAACAGAAATGGACTTTTACTCCATCCCTATTTCTGAGAGTGTACCACTAATACTTTTGAAGCACTTTTGTAAAGGTATCTCTTGATGCATGCTCAATAATCCAGGTAAAAGAATCCCAAAATGCTGAATGTGTTCATCTGGATGTAGCGTTTTTTTAGTGGGAGAAATGTTTCGTCACCTCTGGTGACTTCTTCAGTCAGACTGAAGAAGACTGAAGAAGTCACCAGAGGTGACGATACGTTTCTCCCACTAAAAAAACGCTACATCCAGATGAACAGATTCAGCTTTTTGGGATTTTGTAAAGGTACTTACTGTAAAGTCCTGTGAGTAAAAATCAATTTAAAACATCCACAATCAAGCAAAGCTATGAGCACAATGTAAAGAAATAGCCACTATGATTTTATGTCAAAAACATCTGTCTATTGTGTTGAAGAGATATTGACTGAAGTTGAAATACGGCTGGGCTGTACTTTTGTGTAATACCAATTTGTACCACAGGATGGTGCGATGAGTCAATTTATTTATTTAATCAGGCAAGTCATTATTAACACTATCTCCACCAATGACGAGATTTTCCCTCAATTATGATGAAGAGCTTCCCTGCCACTGACGAGATATTCCAGCAATCTGTGTTTTCACATTATCCAATGGGGGCACTGTTATGTATCTGGTGACACAGTACAGCACTTCTAAGTTGGAAAAGAAGTGAAGAAGAAGATGCACCATGAGGTAAGAGTAGAAGAACAGCACTTTTACGCACAGCAGAGCTAATTAGCATGCATATTACAAAGCAGAGAAAATGACAGTGCCAATGAAGAGATATAACATCACGAGGAGACCAAGGCAACTATAAATAGTGCATCAATGCACCTTCAGAATCAGACACTAACAAGTCCGGTGGGTCAAATCATGACAGTCATAACAATGATGAACAAAACAGAGGTGAGGGAACAACGGAGTTGACACTGAAAGTTATCATCCAAACTGTGGACGGGCCAGAATTAAACAGATAATTGGGGCAAAAAAGACATGTCCAGAGAGGAAGGGCATCCAGTCAGCAACCTGTGGATAGCAACAGTTCAACTTCAGACAGTGAAGTTTCATGCCACGTTCCAGAATAAGTCGGAAGTCAGAAATTCCGAGTTCCCAGTCTGAATTTTTTTGTGGAACGCCCCCTGAACTCGGATTTCCCACTCGGGAAGTCGGAGCAGACCAACGTACCCTGAGTTAGCAATCCAAGATGGCAGCGGTGAAAGTAAACAGTGTTAAAACTGTAAAACTTTTAATCTGTACTGCCACTGTTGTATATTTGTGACTTGCTAAATAAGCCATATCCAGAGCACTGACCAGGCTCTATCCATGAATGTGCTGCAGTGGTGTTTTTTAAGCACAAAAACAAGTATTATGCTGTATTGCTAGTGATATCTGAATGGCTCTACCTTGCTAACCGAACCAAAACAAATCCTGTTTTTCCTCGCTTTTTCTGGAACACGCTAACTAGGGAGTTACGTCACTTCTGAGTTCCGACTTCCGAGTTCTACTCTATTCTACTCTAGTCACTGTTTTCATAATCATAACACAAAATATTTTAGGAGTCTTGAAAGATTAGGGATAATCATCAAAAATGCTGGCAGTGGCTGGCATCTTGAAAATGTTTCAGGGAAAGTATTAACAATGCCGGGCTGGTAAAGGGCAAAACCGCTTAAGGAAATGGGGGCAGCTAAAAAGAAAAAGTTTAAAAGCAGCATGTGACTGTTAAAATGCTGCCACCTAGTGGTGAAACCTTTAGCTAAATTCTGCAGAAAGTAATTACAAAAAGTACCTTTAAGTATATTTTATTTATGCTCTTCATTAAATTCAAAATGAAATACTATATGATTAGTTTCACTCTCCCCTGTAGTTTGTCCTTGTTTTGTCACTTTTGTTATTCGTAATTTCTTTGTGCTCCTCTTTTCTCTCTTCTCATTCCCGTCACACTCCAAGCAGTCACGCAGATGGCTGCTGGTCCTTTAAGAAGGTCTGTTCCTGTTAAAAAGGAGTTCTTCCTCCCCACCATTGCCAAATGCTTGATCATAGTGGATCGTCAGATAGTTGGTGTTCTCTGTCTAATAATGCAGGGTCCTTACATTACAATATAAAGTGCTTTAAGATGACTGTTGCTGTGAATTGGGGACATATAAATAAAATTTAATTCAGTAATATGTAATGCATGGCTGTGGATAATAGCAGCTACAGTTTAACCAACCACAGCATTAAAATATATGTAAAATTCTGCTGAATGTCCTTGTAATTTACTTCTTAAGTAAGACTTTGACTTTCAGGGTATGTTTTATTTTTATTCACACAAATCCACCAAGGCTTCTTCTTTACTGATACTTGACACTAACAGACCCTGAGATGCAGTTAAAATCTTTTATCTTTCAGCCAATGTGCACCACCCACTACTCTGTAATACATACTTATCCACTGTAATGTAGACCTCAGCATGCCTGAAATCTTTATATCTGCACAAAACTCTCTTTCAAAGTTGGGCATTCGCTCCACAGGCGTTGTCCTTGTGTCAGGTTGTGAGGCTGTAAATGATGCTGTAAAGAAGGGAGGAGGAAGCTGCTGCGCTGCTTTTTATCAGGATGGTGCGACAAGGTAATTAGGGAAACATCAGAGGCTCAGGTCAAGAGGTCACTTTAATCTGCAGCTTTCAGAGAAGAAGATGCCTCACTGTGTCTCCCTCTCTCTCGCTCTCTCTCGCTTACACTTGGTATTCTCTGCCATAGCAGCACTTCCCACAAAATCCCCTGTCACATTGATCTTGATTGATTTTTCACACTCTGCTTGTTACAGATATGGATTTATTTTAAGCGTAACATTTGTTTTGAGATACAGTGCCAGACTTCAGCTATCATGCCACTATTTCCTTGTATCTACAACTATATTGCATGTCCACTGTTGCAGTGACTTAATGATTAAGCTGGGATGCAGGAGAGTGGCCCAGTTGTTTGTTCATAGATTTTTGACCACCACAACAGTGGTAAAATTCAATATGCTCACATTGTTTTCATACAGAGCACAGAAAAAAGGTGTAATACACATGATTTTTCTAACATAAATTAGCATTACACACCCCAGAAATAAATGATTTTGCAAGTAAACTATTACATTGTGTGGGAAGGCTTGTTATGATGATGCTGTGGGGGGTAGAGTAGGCTACTGGCATTTATGTTTAATGGTCTGTAAACTTGATTTCCCCAACTCATCTTCTACCTTTTCCTTCCCCATTCTTCCTCTGCCTCCTGTAACTCATTTTTAAAACTATTTTCTTTATATTGCCCATCAACTGCAGCGCTTGCTCCCAAATATGTTTTTTGTCTGATGTATCAACAGACTGTCAAATGAGCTAAATTACCTCCTCACAAATGCCACCCACTACCCACACTACTTTAACAGTTTCCATGACTCTTAGGAAACCATTTGTATATTTTATCCATTAATTTTAACTATCTGAGATGTTCATCTATTACTTTTAGATGTCTGAGCCCTTTTACTCATTCCTTTTAGCTAACTCTTTAATTGGTAAATCTGTTAACTTTTAAGACTGGTTAATCCAATACCTAGTTAACTGTTTGGCCAACAGTTTGTTACTTTTAGTTTACATGTGACAGCTAACTAGGCCCTATTTGAACTGTTAAGCTGTTATTGTTAGCTAACTATTTCAACAATTTCTCTATTAGTTTTAGTTTTTTGAATGTTTTAATGTATTGTTTTTTTGCTATAACTGCTGGGACAGCAACAGCCAAGCGGCCAGAGCCGGCCTGCAGACCATCTCAATCCGACCCCTAAATAAAAGGAAAACTAAAATAAAAGCTGTAGTTTCAGCAGAGTGTGTGTGAAAAGAGGGCTATCCAAGTTTTCTTAAAGGCATGAATAAATCATACTACTCATATTTACTTAACTGATGCAGGTGTATATTACAATATAAATATATTAAGTATTTAAGTTGATTGCATGGCAGACTGATACAGAAAAGCCAACATTTCTTAACCAAAAATTCTTGGTTTCTAGAACACGCTTATTTTAAAGTAATCTATAATGTCTACTGAAATTCATGGATTTTAATATATTTCAGGTCTTTGTTGCCATGTTTTTGTTTGGTTGTTTAGTGTGCGGCACTTTGCTTACTGTGTCTTAGTCAGTCTGGCCCTCAAATGTTGCCCACCCCTGCTATAAGGTAACCACTTGAAAAGTTTATCTTTATATTTGAATTTTTTTTCTCGTAATCTTAGCTAATTGTTTAAGTTGTTTAGCTATTACTTATTATTTTAACCTTTTTAGCAATTATTGTTACGCTATAACTGTTCCAACAGTTTAATATGCAGTAATATACATGTATTGCTCTTAACTATTTGAACAGTTTATCCATTACTTTTACCTAACCCATTAAAACTGTTTGTTACTTTTAACTAACTTACTAAAATGGTTAACTTATTAAATTGGTTTATGCATTACTTTTAGCTAACTTACTAAAACTATTTTTCCATAACTTACTAAAAAGGTGTATTGATTACTTTTAGTTAACTTACTAAAACAGTTTACTTTTAGTTAACCAAAACTCGAATATTTATCCATTTGTCAAATGCTTTATACATTTACCTAACTATTAAAATGGTTGATCTATTAACTTCAGACATTTAAATGTTTCTACAAATTTCTACATATTACATTTAGCAATCATTTAATCTATTATAACCTTCTGTTAGTTTTTGCTAACAATTTGAATGGTTTATTCTTCACTCTTATCTAACTGTTGGGATGATTATCCATTTCTTAAAACTGTTTGAACTATCTTTAAAAAAAACAAAAACATTTACAACAAGTAAATGATGCAAGTGATCATAATACTTTCTCTGCTACTGGTGAGGCAAAATAAATAAATAAAGCAAAATAAAAAATCAAAATGAGTCTCTCATAACCAAATAATTTTGGGATTTTTATTTGCATGGAGGTGAAGGCATGAAAATGAAATGTCTTATGAAAGTGAAATACCAATTTAAGACTTGAATGCCTGGAATAACTCCTTACATCACCTGCATTGCCCTTCCATCTGAGGTCTAACAACATGCATCCCTGGTCTGTTTCATTATTGATAGGCAATATTGACCTGTTTGTCTCTCTTAACTGATGAGAATGATTTACCTTCCTGTTTGTCCTCACTGAGCTGTGAGAAGAATCTAGATACAGACCCAATAAAACCACACAGGTTTATTCTCAGCAACCCCAGTGTGAAAAACTTCCACTGTTGATGCAGCAGGTATGTATGCATAAAAACATAAAAACAAATTTATTAGACCACCACCTAATGCTGCCCTAAATTAAAAGCACTGATAATTACCAAAATCATTTTTTTTATGTTTCTGTAATGGTTCATTCACCAGTATGACCAAGCTCTTTAATTTAAATTATATTTTTAATGCTAAAATATAATTACTGTTGTTATCTATGAATTTTAAAATTTACTGTTTCACTAAAATGTTGAAAAAATAGTAAAGCACATTCTTATTTTTTGATTAAGATGCCAAATTACAGTTATTTACTTGCATCCCTGAACAGAAAAAAAATTGAATATTACGCTTGATTAATTTCTGACTTCTCAGAGAAGTCCAGTTTGCCGGTTCAAATTTTGGTATAAAAACATGAATTCAGTTTGTTATTTACATATTAAACAACAATGTCATCATAACTCATCTATTATCAGTTTAAGTATTTAAATGAAATGGGAAATTATGAATTATAAAGTCCCAAAAATTTATATTTATCATCACACATCATTTCTTTTTCTCATTTCAACAATATTTATCATCTCATGACTCCTCATATTTATCTATGACCCCTTGAAGGGGCTTAAATTTTATTTGGGGAATCAGTAAACTGAACTAACATTCTGATATACAGTAAATACATAATATATATTAATGACCACAGGGGACATTTTTCTGTAGAACCACTGCGTTTTCTTTGATTTTGCTGCAAATCTTCATTCACTGCTGCAATATTTAGGACTGATCTTAGGACTGATCACTGAAAGATGCAACTTTTAATACCAAAGAGTAAAATACCTGTATGTTTTTTTTGTAGAACTTGACAAAAATATTTGTTGGATATATCTCTTCATTACAAGATATTTGTGGCCTAAAATCAAATTTGCATCATTAGTGCTCAAATTTAGCCTTCAGATGCAAACAATCGTTTGATGCCACAATAGAAAATAAAAGCATTTGTGAACCTTTCATTAAAAAAATAACCATTTGAATGAAACTCATGGTACTTCAGGTTTATTTTTATCTTTGGTTTGCCAGTTTGTTTTTACCTTAGGGGCTTGGTTTGTTTATATTTGAAAAAATGTATTTTAATATAGCTGTGAGCCTTGCAATGTGAACTCCTCCAGTAGATTCTGAATGCAGGGCTTTTAGTTGTAATAGTATAGTATCCTCTGCTGGAAATACTGTATAACAGGAAGCAGTTTGTTGGTCCCTACTGATCTGAATACCATGCCCCATGCTGACAAGCTATACATAATTAGTTCTGCCTAACGGACAAGCCCTTGTAAAATCCATTCACCAGAGCACTGTGATATAATGGACCAAATGTTTTAAGATCCTGTCTTCATGTGCTTGCAGAGCCCATGCTATATCTGTAAGAGGACAGATGGCCATCCCTGTTGGTGTGATTCTCCACAGCTTCTCCAAACTAATACACCCGGCATATGGACATGCATCACAGGGTGGGGACTGGCACTGGGCCCTTGGGACAGCACGCTGACAGGACAAGGGACAGTTTCTAAAATGCTGGTCCCCAGCCACCGGAAACACTCAAGACCCAAAGCCCTTAGCAGGCATATTTCACTTACATAAATGTTCCTGCATCTCAGGAAAATGAACCCGCAGGTGCTTGCTGGCAGGGTCCATCCAGCACCAGAGATTAGGTCACGCCTTTTGCAAAGAGGGGGGCAGCAGTGCTGGTGACAGTCTGCCATGGGCCATTAAGATGAGGGCAGAGGAGCAGTTTATCCTCATTTAGGATAACCTTGGTTGAAAGGTATCAGGATAATTTCCTTGTACGTTGTCTCTATTCTCCTATCAGAGTGTTCTTGAGCTCTCCTTCTGCTCTCTCCACACTACCCCCCACCCATCCACCCACCACCACCACATTTCTGGACCGATCCCAACTGAAGGGATTAATGGCCTTCTGAAGGAATATCACAGGATATAAGAAAACCTACTACTTGAATGAATTAATTTCACAGCTGCCACGTCGATGCAGTCCACCTTTAGCTGGGAGGAAATCAATCTGTATGATGGCAGTCACAGGGAAAAGGCACCTCTGTGTAGAGATTCTTTGCTTGTCTTGAGGTATTTACTCATGTCAGAGCAGGGCTGAAATAACAGTGAGTGGTGGAAAAAGAAATGGCAGCTGCACAGACTCTGTACTGCCATCATGTGGGGAAAGGTGGCACATCAAAAGTCTCAACTGCAAGCTGTCTCCACATTTTAAATGAATTTTAAAGGAAAATTTCACATTGATATCATGAAGATGCCTTTTTTTTTTTAAAACTGTTTAAATGTGAGGAAAGTTGTGAGTTTCCACCACCAGTTTGCTTGCAGTGACAACACAACTAAATTATGAAGAAGCTAAAATGAAAGCTTTCTGTACCCAGGCAAACTGTTCACTGTTACTTTGCCACAATGTTGAAATCTGACAGATGCTGAAGGCTGTGAGGGTCTGAGCCATTTGACTAGGATGCCTCCTGGGCAGATCCAGGACACACTGGAGAGAATACGTCTCTTGGCTGGCTCAGGAATGCCTCTGTGTCTCCCCGGAAGAGCTGGAGGAGGTGGCCTTGGAGAGGAAGGTCCTCTCTGCTCAAACTGCTGCCAGGACCAGGATAAGCAACAGAAAATGGATAGATGGCCAGATGGATGATGCCAGCTGTGAGCAATCCACCTAGTGGACTATTTCTAGTAGTGATACCTGCAGGGGTGTGTCTGAAGTGGAGCACAGCATTTACTCCACTACCTTTTTTAAAGCTTTATTTACTAATAATATCCATCCATTCTCTTCCACTTATCCAATTTGGGATTGCAGGGAAGGCTGGAGCTGATCCCAGCTGCCACAGAGGTGGGGTACACCCTTGATAGGTCACCAGTCTGATGCAGGGCTAATACAGAGAGACAGACAATCATTCACACCTATAGCCAATTTAGAATCACCAATTAATCTAACTGTAGGAGGAAGTACCCAGAGCAGACATGGGGAGAACATGCAAACTCCACATAGGCCCCAGGCTGGATTTGAACCTAGGATCTTCTTGCTGTGAGGCAATGGTGCTAACCACCACACCGCCCTGTACTGAATATGAATATATTGAATATGTATTGAATCTTCATTATCATGAAGATTGGGTTGCATGTGGTTCATGCACTAAAACAACCCTATTTTAGGTGTTTTCACTTAGGCTCTGATGAAATGTTTCTCACTATTACAAGCTCCTTGGTCAGCAGTGTTCTGGGGAAATCTTGCCTAGGCATGTTAATCACAAGTGAACAATGGCTGAAGATTGATTTACTTGAACAGAGCTCTGACGAGTCAGTGAAATCCACCCGACTGTCAGCTGAGCATTGCTACAACAGGAAGGTGTAACTCACGGAAATCTGACCTTTTGTACACAGTTAACATGCTTAGTGCTACTCATCTGCTTCAGCTTGATTGATGGCCTTAAATTGGAGACAGGATCTGATCTTTTACATGTGGACCCTAACAAATTTTTCTTGTCAGTAATTCTATTAACAATGATTATTCATCAGCTTACCCCCTTACTACCCTGCAGGTCATTGGTGACCCATTTAGGATTAAGGTGAGGGTTGGGTTTTGTGTTGGCCACATGCAAAACAGGTACATTTTCAGAAACTATGAGATGTTAACTTTCAAAATAAAGATTTTTAGCATTACAGTTTTTCTGTTTAAGGCTTTTCCATTTGGGTGTTCTATAAAAACCAAAACCTAACCCCAACTCTAGATGGGCTGCCAAGAACCTAGTGGATGTTAATAAGTTCAAACATACATAATGCATTTACTGAACTTTAAAATTGTGTATTTTTTTTTTTTTTTTTTTTTACAGGG
>VUQS01008378.1:30062-45737 GCA_015108495.1 Heterochromis multidens
TTTTTTACCCATTCAAAAACTACTTTACACCACATGTCCAGTATGTGCCTTCTCTCCAGTCTTGCTGACTTTCTCATCATGCTGGGACATGTTCGGATACACATCACATCACCAGGAGGAGTATATTTGTCATTAAGAGGTGGCACTATACTAGAGGAAAATTCAAGGTGCATACAAGTTTATCTGTCGGACACCGCACAGTCAGTGGGTTGGATTGTGGAATAAGATCAACAAAGTGGCTGTTGGTTTGTGCAGGCGTGAGAGGACGCATGCAGAGATATCTCGCCGCAATCAGGAAATCTGGTACTCAAATCAAGGCTGGGTCATGATATCAACAAGTACCACTTCTCATCCTTTCACACATAAGTATCCAGGTCTTCCAGCTTGCATTTCTGGACAGCTTATTGGAGTTTTTCAGTCTCAGGTGGATGTGTGCATTTTGTTTTTCTCAGTGTTTTTCCAGGTGCTGTGTGCGCTCGTCCATTCTGTGATGTGGTTGTTGTGGTTCTGTATTTATATGCCTGAGTGTCTGCCTCTAGATGTGCGTTATTCTGTGTGTACCAGTGTGTCTGAAACTGCACCTACTGCGCCGTGATGTGGGACAGACTATAGGAAAGCACTTGGGTTTGCTCGTGGATCCTTCTGGTTTCTGTAGCGCACAGCAAGCCACACTCCCAGGATCTGTGAACAACGGATTTACATGTGAGATAAGATTAAAAGGCCCCTTAAAGTTATTTTTCCCACCAAAATCAGATTATTTATAAAGATGGACAAAATACTGAACAAACTGGTGGTGTCATTTGCAACCAGTCTGTGCAGTAGTGAGCCCAGCCCAGTAAATGTGCAGCAATCAGTCATTTTTATTATCGAGAAATGAGAAGCACACAGCAAACAACACAGTCTCATAGTGTTAGTCACATATGAGTATCCACAGTCACAGCTTTTAATCAATTAGTGGGGCGGATGTGGCTCAGGCAATAAAGCCAATAATTGTGAGGTCAGCGGTTCGATTCCCAGCACCTCTAGTCTGCATGTCGAAGAATCCTTGGGCAAGCTTTTCCTGATGCATTCACTGGAGTGTTAGACAAGGGTCTTAGCATGCTTTGCATGTATGTGTGGTTGGGTAAATGAGGCTTGTAGTGAAAAAGCGCTTTGAGTGCTCAATTAGAGTAGAAAAGTAGTAAATAGTAAACACCAGCCTATTGTGCCATTTTCCCCCTGTGTCTCTGACCACAATTTTTCATTTAACAGTCTCATATGTACTAATTAGTGTCCATGTACACAAATAAAGTTTGAGTTCATTACAGGAAGGATTTTTACACTTCAATAGCATTATTTTAACTGAAATTACTGGGTTAGGTTTAGGCAGATGAGGTCAGGCAGGAGCCTCTGCAGACTGTGGATGTTCTCAGACTACATTGTAATCTGCAATGAGAGTAGGGAGCAAGTGGAAGAGAACCTGGAGAGGTGGAGGTGTGCTCTGGAGAGAAGAGGAATGAAAGTCAGTAAAAGCAAGACAGAATATATGTGTGAATGAGAGGGAGACAGGCGTTGACAGTGAAGACGCAAGGACCAGAAGTAGTGAAGGTGGTACACCAGCCAAAGCAACGGACAGTGCACAAGAGAGGTGAAGAAGAGAGTGTAGGTAGGGTGGAGTGGCTGGAGATGAGTTTCAGGGGTGATTTGTGACAGAAGGATGGCAGCAAGAGTGAAAGGGGAGGTTTACAAGATGGTAGTGACGCTTGCTGTGATGTATGGTTTGGAACCAGTGGAACTGGATAATGCTCTCAGTGAAATTAACTAACTTATTTACAGGGTGCTTAGTCTCTTTTCAATGGTAAAAATGGTGAATTACACAGAAAAAAGTAAGCACATTCACCCACCAATTTATTAGGTAAACCTGTTCAACTGCTCATTAACGCAATTATCTAATCAGCCAATCAAATGGCAGTAAGTCAGTAAATTTAGGTATGTAGACATGGTCAAGAGGTCCTGGTGAAGTCCATTTAAAGGATCGGATACCAACCTCTGTGAAGCTGAAGAAGAGCCCAACACCCCCGAGGATCTTCAGAGCCTCTGTGGCATGATCCAGCATCTTCTTCCCACAGGGCACACATCCACCTTCCTTTGTGCATAGCTAGAGTGAAAGACAAAAATAAAAAGAGAAAGGCATTCAGTCTTTTGCAATATGAGTCAACGGTTTGTCAGCTAAACCAGTATTAGCAACCAAAATCTATTCTGAGAATAACACTAAGTGTCCTACTTTTTCCTAAAGGAAATGCTTATGTGATTTTTGCTTGAGGCTCATTGTGCAACCAAAAATATATCTCTCTCTGATGAGGAACATTTATAAAGTGGGTAAAGCAGAAACAAATTATGCTTGATTTAGGTAACAACTACAGCAGCATGCACCTAAACTTTTCAAGCAGGTTTTCTAAGTTTTTCTTTACTTAATGAAAAATGTGATTTTTGAGGCTTACAGCAGGACAGTTCTCCAAGTCCTGGTTAAACTGCTGTTGTTTGTCAGTGATGTTGAACAGCCCACAGCAGTTGAGCTGCATCTCCAGGTCTGCCTTGGTCTTGTTTTCCATTATTCCCCACGCAGAGTTCAGAAGTTTCTCCTGGAAAATGTAAAAAGGACAAATTAAAGCCAAAGGCATTCAATATATTTGAATATATATATTTGAAACACAGATATTTTGGTAAAGCTTTAGAAATAGACATTATATTGGCTCACCTGCTGCCCACGGTTCATCGCCAAGCAGGAACATGAAACTCCAAATTGGAAGAGGAAGACAATGAAGAGAATGACCATGTACTGACAAGTAGAGGTCAAAGACAAAACAACAAATTCCACATTTCAAATCATACTGAGCTTGTAATTATCTATGAATTGGGAGGGATTTCAGCACTGATACAATTACTTTCTATATGTTTAATGTTTCAGCCACAGACTGTATATAAAAGATCGAAGTAGCCACTGTGACGTTATCCAGCGGACTGAAAGGTCCCATTTTTGAAGCTTCTAGCTGAGTGTTTTCGCCATCGGCATCTTAGCTATTTGAAACCAGATAACTACTGACAAACAAGGGTATACTGCATGCTTATGTAGCAGTGATTCATTAATCACAAGTTAGGCCTGCTCTAACTTTACACATTGTCATTCATGTTGAATCAAATAAGACTTGAAACTGAAGCTCGAAGCTGAGCCCAAAAAAACTCAGATTAAATAGGAAGGAAGCAAGCACAGGGATGTTTTCTTATAGGCTTCTATACAACGGGACTTCTTTTTTGCAACCGTGGCGTCCTGCTGGACATTAAGAATAATTTAAGGCACTTCAGGACTGGCTTTACATTCCAGACCAAGATGCTACCTCCAAAATATCTTGTGACACAGAGAGGAGCTGTGTCTGCTGTTGAGAAGCTTTGGGTGTTTGTTTGGGGCGAAAGCTGCTCAACAACACACAGCAATAGCGAACCAGGTGAAGTAAAGACAATGTATTAATCAAGACTAACAGGTGTTTTTACCTGGAGACAGATTTTGGGACAATAATTCCAAATGAAGGTTTTTTCAACGATCCAGATGTTGACTCAACAAAAAGTGGCATTACTGAGTCACTCCAAGCTTATAAAGACTGACTTTATAAACCAGTGGTAAATATTTCATTTTTGTTAACACAGCCTAGGAGTAGATCATTTACTGTTTTGCTCATACAGTGTTTTAATTTTTGCTGCTTTTGTATTTTATGATAATACTAAAATGATTTTATATTCTCTATACTCCTGGCAGAAGAATGAGTCACTGTAAACCTATATGAAGGCCCACTTATACAGAAATAATACTATAGTAATAATACTTTGTTATATACTGTGAAACTGCTGGAATCTTAAAAAATACACATTACACATTTTTTGTTGGTGCACCCATCACCAACATACTGTAATTAAGGAGGTAGACATAATAGAACAGAAGTCAACTGAAAAGGTAAAACACCTTTAACTGATTTATTTTCCAGGCTGTTTTTATGTATAATTAAAAGTAAAAGTAGTCTAATAAGACACATTTGCTCGATGTACCTTAGAGTAACAGTTGCTGCTTTTGCTTTTAAAAAAAGTTGTGACCAGGGTCAACCTAGATCTGCCGGGCTTATAATACACTAGTGGAAACCATGGGTCACAATTCAAAGGTATGGAAGAGGGCTGAAGGTGACTTGGGACGGCCATAAATTTAAATAAACCAAAGGATAAGTAATTTTTCCCAAATTTGAAATCTAAATACCTACTTAACAAATGAGTCGAATATCCATTTCCAGCTCAACTCTGAACACATGCATCAACAAAGACAAAGGATACAAAGAAAAGCATGACTTGGTGGTGGTGGATGGCTCCAATCAGTCCTACGACAGCGATGAGCAGCAGAAAGACGCCCACCGCGATGACCCCTCCGATGATGTGGATGCTCGACACCAACCCGTAGCCCTTCCCCCATGCTGCTACTCCGATCAGCAGCAGCCCGACCAGCTGAAGGGAGAAGAGGGAAAGAGGTTAACCACAGTCAGCTGAGGCAGAGCACATCAGATGGATTGCAGCTTATCACGAGGTCACAGCACTGTGGTTTGATTACTACAAACATAGCTCAGTCTGTAAGCAGGAGTTCAAGTGTGAGAAAGAGGCTGACTAAAACTTAAAAGTTTAGTGTTAAATACCTCAAACAGCTTCAGGACAAAGCTGTTGGTCCAGGACAGTGTTTTAATGCATTTATAAATCATCTGTAACCAATTACAAACATGGAGTTTATTGTTATTTTATATTTTGGAGTGTTTTTTGACTCTTTTACTTCAAATGTGAATAACAAAATCATTATTTAAACTGAGTACAAGCACATAACATCACTAGCTGTTCGGGTAAACTGATGTCCTCAGGGTTGCACTGATATGTTGGCTGACACTGGCCCTATTGACTGATATCTGTCAGGTCACATCAATTTTGTGCTGGTGCGTGAACTGCGTGCCAAAGAGCTGAAAGTCTCTAAAACACTACTTTATAAAGGAGACTTTATTTTTCTTGGAACAAAGAGGGAAATAAATACAACAAAAACTAAAAGATTGAATGTCAGTTCTCCAGAGACAAAAGCAACACTTCAAACTGCTCTTTGAGTCCAAAATCCAAAAATATTGACATACAATCATGCAAGCCTTACGAAACTAGCAAATACTCACCACTGAGATGTTTTTGAGAGTGAAGTTTTGGCATATTTTCATAATGATTAAACGTTTGGTCCAATTAGGGATGCTCAGATCTGATATTTGGATGGGATATCGGTCCAATCCAAACTCAAAAAGCTGGATTGAATATCAGTGGCTGATCTATTCAGCTACACAACAGTGGCAAATAGCAGGAGAGCCAACATAGCATGGAGGAATCAAACAACAAAGCAGCAGCAGTCTGGAGGTATTTCACACTGCTACACTAACAGATTTTCTTTGTATGTTTGTAAATTTTTTTTACTAACTGCAAACTGTGGTTAAAAGCCGATGCTTTGGCCTTTGCGAGGTGATTATGTATATAACCACGATCAATGTGCATATAGTTAAAGCAGTGACTGTGTTACTGTACATAAAAGAAGTCTGTGCTTTTCCCTATTATTTCAGGAAATTTGATAAATAAAAACTTACTTTATGTTTGGGTAAATTAAACTCTACTTCAACTTCTTTTCTTTATTAATGTCCTGTTTCCTTTGGCAGGAAAGCCAAAACCTGTTTATCTCTCCACTTTAAATCTATGCCATAGGTACACCGTAACCGCAGACCCTTCTGAAAACCTACACCATAACCTGACTGGTGTCCACGCAGCCCGCAACTACTGTGACTGGCCTGTTCAGTACCATCGAATCGATCACCATCTCTGCATTTCTGGCTACGTTTTTGCCACAGTTTTTGAGTGGATCAGTGAGGGAAGAATAATCATTGCCTCAATATAAGGATTCACAGATGTCAGCAAATTCCTGGAGGAGATTGCAGAAACCATCAGAATATGAGGACGTAAGGGAATGTATAAAGAACAAAGAGAGGGGACCCAGGAGGGAGAAAAGCATTTTATTTGTTTCTATCATATTGTGGTTGGCATATAAAACACCAGGACACAACCACAATGTAATTAAAACATAGTGCACCAGGCATAAACAAATACTGGCAACAGCATTGGACACTTAGGTAGGTTACGTCGTAGGCTCTACAAAGATTCCCCACAGAAGTCTAAATCAACCGTTAGAGGTGTCAAAGTGTTTGTATATGCACGTCTCACTTTACTGCCGCCTGTTTTGATTCGAGCCTGTTAAAGCAGCATCAAACCCGTGACAGATGCGGTGACTCAGCTGTCAACAGGATTGGCGACATCACGTTCCAAAGCTTTCTGACTGGGTGGGTCATGTCACAAGTGTTTCACTGGGCGCTGAGTTGACTGGGACAGCAAGCTCTCTGGCGTCCTGTGTGGCTCACGGTGCATCAATAACAGCTACGCAAACACCAGCTTTACTCCTATTTTCACCAATGGCACACAGGGCAGACTCTAGAGAGCAAAGTGAGCAAATCCAAGGTGTTTTTGACTCAAAACTTAACATTAGTCATTTCTAAACTAAGCTGTAGGAGCCACTAATTAGTTTGCATGAGCTTTTATTATTTTTAGTTCATCTGGCCTTTTCTCTTTTGCTTGATAGTTAGTTTTGACTAGTTTATTGTTAGCTTTGTTTATTTTCACACCTGGGAACCTCAGTTTTTTTTTTTAAACATAACCTTGCCCTGCTGTCACTGGGCAAGAGGCAGGGTACACCAGAGAGACAACCACATTAGTGCCTACCAAGCAACCTAACCTAACAAGCACGTCTTTGGACAGAAGTACAGTAATTTTAAATGGAAAAAAGTATACATACAATCTAAACTAAAGCATAAAATAACCTTTACTCTGTCTTCTTGAAAGGCTTTGGTACATTAGTAGTGTTGTATCTCCTGGATGAGGTAGATTTGGTGTGTGTTCATGTGTATGTGTTTTTGTGCACATGTGTGTGTGTCTCTGTGTTTAAGTATGCTAGTGAATGAGTGAGTGTGTCTAAGTCTAACACTTTCCCCAATAAAGACGACATTTGACAACCTCCCCTGTACCCTTAATGACGAGTTTTAACACCTCAGTATGTATCAGTAAAGACGTGGTTTGATGACCATTAGAATAGGTTCCGAGTTTTCCCAAGGGTAGCCCTAGTAAGCTGTATAGAGATCACCCTCACTAACTTCTGATGCACAGTCATTTTGTTCTGGAAGCAGGCCTGAAAGATGACAGAAACAACTCAGTTCAGAAAAGAGAAACAAGGGTTACCCCTAATAGGCGTCTAAGGGGGAAAGAGTTAAAGGAGTATGTGGTGGCTGCAATGAAGAAAAGCGAGCATTTCAACATTCTCAGAACTGAGGTTTGCCCTGTGCTTTGATGCAACATTTCCTGCTGCAGAAAACAGATGTTATGATGGTGTAGATGTTAATAATTCAGTGTCCAGCCTAACACCAACGGGTCAGTGGCTCAAAGTTTTACTGTCCCATGTTTATTTTTACTGGCCTGCGGAAAAAAAGCTTTTATTTTTACATTTTAAAATATTAATACAATGTTATTTATAATAATATAATAATAATAATATAAATACAAAATAATGTTACTAAAATCTTGAAATAAATATACTTTTGTACACCCCATGCCACCCTTTAGACTCACCCCTGCTTGTTGCAGTTATCGCTGCCATATAAAGTAGAACAGCCTTCAGCGAGCTGCCTAATTTAAATATAATGTCACACTAAGTTAGCAGTTCATCTGCAGACATGCTTTTATTTTAACTTCTATAGCTTTACTGTAGATTTTTCATTATATAAAACAAATGGCGGTGGATGGGAGGAGCTACCAAGTTCACCTTTCTTCAAGTTGAAGCTCGCTGAACAGATGGTTTGATGAAGGACTCCCGCCAGCTTTTTCCCAGTGAAGGATTACAGTAACAAGCGCTGCTGTTTTGGACGCTACAAAAACGTTTTCTTTCACTCCTCCTGAGCTCACGGTCTTGGTAACGGCTCCGCCTCTTTGCTCTTCACCGTGTGTGTGTAGACCTCCACGTTAAACTATGATATGATATGATTCACTGCTGCTGTTGTGTTATCAGTCTTTTTGTTGAGAAAACTGGGGGCCGCTTGGGCTTAATGTTGTGATACTTTTTATTCACACGTGTGCTCCTAGATAAGTTTCTACTGCAGGTCTGTTTTTAGTTGAAAATATGGGTGAAACGCTCACGCTTACATGGTGAGTTGTACAAAGTCATGCATTAAATGAAGCGTTGAATCAAGGATTTTTTTGTAATCGAGTTATTCAATTTACTTGATGAATCATTGCAGCCCTACAGCAGACCTCTCACTACGAGTCAAAATAAGTCTACTGCAAATAAATTAGATGATTAATTTCATTTTCTTAAACTTTTGGGACCATTTTCATTATTTCAGATTACTAATAAATACCAATTCAGTAAATTTATATTCTTGGATGTATTTTTTGTCATTACATTTTACAAAGATAGGAAAGCAGTTTAAGTCAAGCTTGATGCTTCCTTATACATGAAGAATGATTCACATTCTCCTCCTCACAGTGAGGAATACAGCTTATTAAATTTAACACTGGAATCAGATCAGTATTAGCAGACACCCAAAGCCAAGTCATCAAACTGAAACTGGAAACTGTTGGATTGGTACATCCCTATTGATTACACACAGAGTGACTGGAACAGCAGAAACAACATCCTGCTAATAATGCTACAGAGTTTTTGTACTGTTACAGTACTGTGCAAAAGTATAGAGCCACCCCTCATTTCTTTATATTTTGCCAGGAAAATGGGAAATGGGTGCAGCGATTTATTGAAACTTGTGCAAACATACATAGAAATACAATATATAAAAGGAAAAAAACTGTTTGTACAATTCCAGCAAGCCTGAAAGTAAATATTTGGTATGACCACCTTTGTTCTTTAACACAGCCTGAACTCTCTTAGGCAGCTTTCCTGTAATTTCTTTAAGTAGTCTTCAGGAATAGTTTTCCAGGCTTCTTGAAGGACATTCAAAGCTCTTCTTTGGATGTTGGCTGCCTTTTGTTCTGTTCTCTGCCAAGATGATGATCACACTGCTTCAATAATGTTTAGGTCCAGGCTCTGGGGAGGCCAATCATTGGGAGTGTGTTTGGGATCATTGTTATGCTGAAAAATTAAGCTGTTGCCAGACAGACACTTTCCAGGTGGTATTGCATAGTGGATCAAAATTTGTCTGTACTTTTCTGAGCTCATATTTCCAAGATCTGTAACACCACTGGCTGAAATGCAGCCCCAAACCATGACAAAGCCACCATCGTGTTTTAGAGATGGCTGTAGACATTCACTGTTGTACCTCTCCCTGAACTCCTCTGTACATATTGATGATTTGAACTAAAAAATTTGAAATCTGAATTCCCTCCATATGACCTGTCGCCACTCATTTTCAGCCCAGTTCTTGTGTAATTTGAAAAACCTCAGCCTTTTCTCCTAGTTTCCCTTCCTTAAGAATGGCTTCTTGACAGCCACCCTTCCGCTGGGACCACTTCTGATGAGGCTTCAGCGAACAGCAGATGGATCAACTGAAGGGCCAGATGCATGCAGGACCAGTCTTTGCTGGATTTCTTAAGGAAATTACTTTCAGAAACTGTTCATCTGCTGAAGATAGTTTTTTTTTTTTTTAGGTCTTCCATTTCTTCTTTTGTCCTCCAGTTGTCCAGTTTCCTCAAATTTTTAATTCTTAAGGAGACACACCACGTTTTTAGGTAACAGAGTGCCTAAAGATACAATTTAAAATTGGTTCTGTGCTAAGTTGTATGTTATTTGTAGACACAACACTGGCTCATCTTTTGAGTTAGGTGCCTTTTTTATGCTTTAAGGTTAGTGTTAAGTGGCTTAAAAAAAAAACATTCCTCTGAAAATGGGTCAGGCATAAGGATTGGACTGGAAATGAGTGAACAAGCAGCCAATGTCCAAAGAAAAACTTTGTAAGACATTAAGAAAGCCTGGAGAATTGTTGCTCAAGACCACTTTTTTAAAAATTACATGAAAGTCTGGCTCTTCGGAAGCAAAATATAAAGAACTGTGGGGTGGTTTCTGGCTCAGCTTCACTCTTGTTCGTCTCCATGCACCTTGGAAGAGTCTAAAGAGGTCGACGCTCCAGCAACTCTTGCACTATAAAGAACAGCCTTATTACTGGACCAATGGGTTTCGGCCTGTGGCCTTCATCACCTGATGATGACCCAGACGAAGGCCACAGGCCGAAACGCATTGGTCCAGTAATAAGGCTGTTCTTTATAGTGCAAGAGTTGCTGGAGCGTCGACCTCTTTACACCCTGGTTCAACACTTTGGACACTACAGTACAGAAGTCAGAAAGGAAATCAAAATAATGTGTTGTCAGTTTTTCTCTCTGGTGTTCTTCACGTTTTTAGTGTTTAAATGTAACAAATGCAGCATTTTCCCAGAGGAGTGTTGAACTGGACTTTGTCAGTGCAGGAAGTGTGTGCTTGCTGTTTATCTGATAAGAGTTTGTTAGCTGAAGACAACATGTTGACTATCTTGACTCACATGACTGACAAAGGCAGACACACGAGCTGATTAAATCCTGTTAGCACACACACCCAGGTACTGATAGCAGCGATCATGAAGACGACAACCAACTGAAGCGTGTCAGTTTCACCTTTTAGGTCAGCTGGCCTCGCAGCTAACGGCATCTTTCATACGCATAATGGCGAGAGCTAACAGGCTAGCCGCTACTTCTACTCTAACCTAACCTACACTACATTACTTTAGCGTTTTACTATGATAACATAATATTTTACATACCAGCAGCCATCTGTAGACTGAACAAAGGGGGGCATGCCCAACAATAGGTTAAATCAGGTCAGTACATTTCTTCGCCAGCGTTTCGCTTCTTCATTCACAAGCTAGTTAGCCGAAGCTGATACTTAGCATCCATGTTACACACTCACCATGTAAACCACATTCAGGGAGCACAGAGCGTTTTTGGAGCAGGTGAACCCACCGCAGACCATCTTCGAAACTCCTCTTCCGGCTCAGCGAACAAATTAATACAACCTGTATTAAAGTCCCTGCTATCTCAGTCTGAGGAGCAGCTGCGCTGGTTTCTGGGAACAAACAGCACGGAGGGCGGATGACGCATGCGCGTGACGTCAGGACAGCGAGCCACGTCATCGTCTAAAGTTGAATAACCATTTTTTTTTTTTTTTTTTTAAACTTTATTTAGGACGGCACGGTTGGTCCAGTGGTGGTTCGCAGTCGCCTCACAGCAAGAAGGTCCTGGGTTTGAATCCAGTCTGAGTTTACATGTTTTCCTGGTGTCTGCATGGGTTCTCCTCCCACTGTCCAAATACATGCATGGGATTAGGTTAACTGGTGGTGGGGGGATAATTATTTGTTTCTCTGCTGAATTTGCAAGTTTGTTCACTTACAAAGAACAAGTGTTTTTCTAACAAGTACTAAGCCATGGCTTGCTTTGGGATCAAATACTTCTTTCACTCAATGACATGCAAATCAATTTATAACTTTCATGTAATGTGTTTTATCTGGATTTTTAGTTGAGATTCTGTCTCTCTCCATTAAAATGAAGCTACCATAAAAATTAGAGACTGTCCATTTCTTTGTAAGTGAGCAAACATACAAATTCAGCAGGGGATCAAATAATTATTTCCCTCATTGTATGTGTTAGCCCTGCAATAGATTGGCGACCTGTCCAGGGTGTCCCCTGCCTCTTGCCCTATGACAGCTGGGATAGGCTCCAGCAACATTTTGCAGGTGATTTATTCAACTTTCTCTAGAATGCAGTTACAGTAAACATCAGTTTGTTACAGTGTTTTTCATAGATGGAGTGGTGAAGAAGAGAGTGCAGGCAGTGTGAATTGGGTGGAGACGAGTGTCAGGGGTGATTTGTGTCTGAAGGATAGCAGCAAGAGTGAAAGGGAAGGTTTACAAGATGGTTGTGACACCTGCTATGATGTATGGTTTGGAGACAGTGGCACTGACAAAAAGACAGGAGGCAGAGCTGGAGATGTTAAGATTTTCATTGGGAGTGACCAGGATGGACAAGATTAGAAATAAGTATATCATATTAACTGTTAAGAGTTATTCCTAACTGGGTATTATTATTAGTAGTAGTAGTATTGAGCATACTTTCAGACATACCTTTCGTTTCCAATAGTGATTCTGTCATAAATCAGAACAAATACAATAAAGAAAATGATTGTAAACATATAGAAAAAGACTGGAAACAATGGGTCCCCAGAGTGTGTCGGCACAGTGAGTCTTATCAGCCAGCAGTGTGTGATCTCTGTGGTGATGGCAGGACACTTGTAGCAGAGAGATTACACAACAGGCTTGTTAACACATCAGGGATGCATGTGTGCGATACAGCATGACAAAGGGAAACAGAGATATGTTCAATTCTGTTGAATAAGCCTGTATAAAAAAAATCTCCCTGTGCCCTTTAAAAGCCACAGTTTTGATCTGTCAGTTAAACAGATTAAAGCAGAAGGTCACAACCTTTTGCGGTTTGTGATGCTTTCTAATGAAGCAACATTAACTTGTGACCTCACATCACTGACCTTAATGTAGATGGCCAAATTTTCCCTCTGAGGCTGCTTCATTTTTAGGGGCCTGAGAAGGTCGAAGTAATCAGAAGATCAAAAGCAGCAGTGTGAGAAAAGTCATTACAAATTATACCGAAATTTCTTAACCAACGTTTTATGTTCAGGCAGATTATTAATACACCTCCTACAACTGATATAAGGTGATAATCTGACTGAAAGAAATTATAGATTAATACAATGGCACTGATTTTTGGCTTGTAAACTAGACTATAGCTATTGTTGTTGAATATTATTACTTATTTCTCTTTGATTTTCTTCAATAGAGTTGGCTGATATGATGGAGAGAAGGGAGGTAGATATATTGTGCGTGCAGAGGAGCAGGTGGAAGGGAAACCATTGTTCTACCATGGTGTAGATAGGAAGTGAAATGAAGTAGGGGTAATCTTGAAGACAGAGTATGTGAAGATTTTCGTTTGGAGTGACCATGACGGAAATGATTAGATTAGAAATGAGTACATCAGAGGGACAGCTCATGTTGAGCAGTTTGGAGACAAAATAAGTGAGGCAAGGCTGAAATGGTTTGGACATGTGCAGAGGAGGGATAGTGGAGGGATAGCTGCCATGCAGGAGGAAGAGAGGAAGACCACAGAGAATGTTCAAGGATGTAGTGTAGGAGGACATGCAGAGGGTTGGTGTGACAGAGGAAGATGCTAGGGATAAAGTGAGATGGAGGCAGATGATCCACTGTGGCGACCCCTAAAGTGACCAGCCAAAAGAAGAAGGAGGAGGTGATTTCCTATTTATACTTATACTACACTTTATTCAGTAAGACGTAAAACTAGCAACTTAACCCGTGTACCAATCAATAAGGTGTTTACAGAGGTTTCAGCTCAAGGGAGCCATAGGCCAATTTCCCATAGACTTCTATATAATCAGACTTCTTTTTGCAACAAGTGTTGACCCCTGTTGACCATTAGAAAGACTGCAGGCTTAAGGCATTTCAGCGCTGGCTTCCTGTCTAAGGAAGCTAGGTCCACTTTTTATATGGGAAGGTTTTTAAACCTGCAGTACTATGAGTGAACACTGGGACAAATAGACTGAGTAGCAATGTCCTTGAAGTGAAGAGAAAAAAAAAAGCACAGAAACCCCATACTGTCCTCTGGGTGTAACCAAAGATGGGGTCTACAGTCATTTTACCTTTCCCTTTTTTATAGGGTTTTTTTTTTCTCCAAAAATTAGACAATTGTTTATGAACTTTTGTCTGGAACTTGGAGCTTTTGGCTCCTCCTTAGATGGTGAAATACAATTTGCTGCTGACTATTCCAACAAGTAATCTGCGATATCTCACACTAAATTCACAGCAGGATATTGGCTCTATAACTGGCTAGTCTGATGCAGTGACTTTTATCTTATCAGATAAAAAATATTATGTAGGATAACAAACAGATCACTTGTGAGGGTCCAGTACACTTATGTGAGCTCATTCTAATAACACTTGTGAGGGCTAATGAGAGGCCAAAATATGTTTTCATATTTAGTGTCAGTTCAGTTTTATTTATACAGGCACTTTATATTGTAGGGTAAAGACCCTAAAACATTATAGATAGAAACTCAACAATCCATTGATCCCACATGACGAAACACTTGGTGACAGTGAGGTTAAAAAAAGACTTTCTTTTAGCTGGAAGAGATCTCCAGGAGGTGCAGGCTCAGAGAGGGGAAGCCATCCGTGACAGGCTCGAGGATTAAGAGAAAGAGAAGACAAAAAAATAGACAACAAAGAAGAGTATGAAGACACACAGATGACAAACAGGACTAAACACAAATTTCAGAGTGTAGACAAACAGATAATGCCATGCAATAGTGGCATATACATGTGTAGAGCATGAAAGAGAGGAGAGTAGGGGCAGCGGCATTTCCAAGATTTTTTAAAATGGGGTGGCACAGGAGTGGCCAAGAATCAGCTGGGGATCCACAGGAAATCAGACAATTGTATTATAAATAAATACCATAAGAAACCAGTCGGAAATTGGTTGCATATTAAATGATTTATTGTGAGTTTAATTGTGGATAGACCTCCTACCTCCATAAACATGAAATTAGGAGGCATAGCTGCCTCATGACGATATGGCCAATATATCGTGTGTAAAGTACGAGATTCACAAGACTGTGAGTCTTGTGTTCCACATTTTGTCATGTTACAGCCTTATTCCAAAATGGATTGAATTCATTTTTCACCACAAAATTCTATACACAATACCCCATAATAACAAAGAGAAAAAGGTTTGCTTGAAATTCTTGCAAATTTATTAAAAATAAAAAATAAAAATATAACATGTACATAAGTATTCGCAGCCTTTGCTCAATACTTTGTTGAAGCACCTTTGGCAGCAATTACAGCCTCAAGTTTTTTTGAGTATGATACTACAAGCTTGCCACACCTATCTTTGGGCAGTTTCTCTCATTCTTCTTTGCAGAACCTCACAAGGTCCATCATTTTGGATGAGGAACATCGGTGCACAGATATTTTCAGATCTCTCCAGAGATGTTCAACCAGGTTCAAGTCTAGGCTCTGGCTGGGCCACTCAAGGACATTCACAGAGTGGCCCTGAAGCCACTCTTTTGTTCCTTTGTTATCTTGGCTGTGTGCTTAGGGTCGTTGTCCTGTTGGAAGATGAACCTTCGCCCCAGTCTGAAGTCCAGAGTGCTCTGGAGCAGGTTATCATCAAGGATCTCTCTGTACATTGGTGCATTCATCTTTCCCTCGACCCTGACTAGTCTCCCAGTTCCTGCTGCTGAAAAACATCCCCACAGCATGATGCTGCCACCACCATGCTTCACTGTAGGGATGGTATTGGCCAGGTGATGAGTGGTGCCTGGTTTCATCCAGACACGATGCTTGGTATTCAGGCCAAAGAGTTCAATCTTTGTTTCATCAGACCAGAGAATTTTGTTTCTCATGGTCTGAGAGTCCTTCAGGTGCCTTTTGG